>CAIGQW010049134.1:0-13098 GCA_903798125.1 Danio choprae
ATTGTGTGACGAACGTAGTGGAAAAAAACGCATGTTGCCAAATTAGCTTCTGATTAACATTTCTCAGTCGTGTAGCCATAAAAAGGCTTACATCTTACTTACAAACTTTGTATCCAGTCTTCCCCAGTTTGATAAACTTAATGATTCCCATCAGACCAAAATAAACTTATATATAACTTGCTTTCCTCACTAAAGTGAAATGTTCTCTAATTCTGATCAGTATTCTTTTATGATTTCTATACGGTCAAAATCACACACATGTCTGTTTATTCTGCACAAATTGACAATTTAAATATTTAACTAAAAGTTGTACATGTGCCTGAAATGATCAGGGTTTGAGGCAAAAATGCCACCAAAATGACTCTCAGGTTTTTAGCTTTAAAAATAATGCTGCTTTTGCACATATTGAACAATTTTTAAATGACACCTCATAGAATTTATGTTCAGTTTGACTGTCTTGAAGAAATTTAAATCAACTAACTATCGCAATGTGAACCACATTTTGCATAAGCCTGGTTTAAAACGTCATAAAATATTTACTGCAAAATTAATACTTGTCGTATCTGGTTTCCAATTTAAACAATAAGACAAAAGCAATATCTGTGGTTCTATTCTGAAAAAAGGGGGTTTAAAGCAATAGTCAACAGAGAGCTTATATCACTCATAAAAAGCTTGAAAGTTTAGGATTGGGATCGATATATCACGACCTCAAAACAATCAGCTGTCGTATCAGCTGTATCCTGATTAGAGCCCCCCTACCAATAATTCTCAAACTCAAAAAGATCCAGATATTTTAGGTTAGTACCACACGCTATGAGTCAGAGCTGTGCAGACATTGGTATTGTTGTGTTTTGTCAATTATTATTGTCCGTGTTTGATGATATGGCTTATATGTCTTTGTCTTTTATATTTGGACTTTGGAGTCTGCAATAGGGCTGCACGAAATTAGAAAAAACTGACATTGGGATATTTGACTTTCCTACAATATAGATATAGCGAGTCTAATACATTGGGATGATTTTGCAAGGAAGTGCATCTACATAAAGTGTTATAAACCAATCACAAACATTAAGAAATACAGCATAGCAACGATACTGTACAAATAAAATACACAGTGCTTTATGATTTTCTGGAACTCTAGCTATATCTTGATTTAATAATCCAATGTAAAATAACACAGTGTATAGTATTCATCATATTTATATACACAAATACAATTAATCTTGCTTAAAGTTTCTTGAATACTTTTAACTGACTTAAATGATAAAAGCACACAGTAAAATAACAAATATTTAGGTAACTTAATGGTTAAACGTTGCAATGATTCCACAAATCATGAGTTCTCAAACGTGGCTGAAGGTCAAAATAATAATACTGATTCGATATTGCCCTCACGGTGGCGCAGTGGGTAGCACGATCGCCTCACAGCAAGAAGGTCGCTGGTTCGAGCCTCGGCTGGGTCAGTTGGCATTTCTATGTGGAGTTCGCATGTTCTCCCAGTGTTGGCGTGGGTTTCCTCCGGGTGCTCCGGTTTCCCCCACAAGTCCAAAGACATGTGCTATAGGTGAATTGGGTAGGCTAAATTGTCCGTAGTGAATGTGAGTGAATGATTGTGTGTGGATGTTTCCCAGTGATGGGTTGCAGCTAGAAGGGCATCCGCTGCGTAAAACATATGCTGGATAAGTTGGCTGTTCATTCTGCTGTGGCGACCCCAGATTAATAAAGGGACTAAGCCGAAAAGAAAATGAATGAATAAATGAATGATTCGATATTGCAGATTCAGATGTGACTACTGTGAATGACCTAGTCTGTAATAAATAAAGTTTAAATAATACAAGAAAATTTTACTCAAAATAATCAACATGATCAAAACTTTGCACGGTTTGCAGAAATATCTGAAGGACACAATCTACTATTGCACAAGCCTTTATGCATACTGATCTATAGCTTAGACTTTTATATCCATTAAATGGTCATTTAGGATCATTGTAAAAACCAAATCCCTTTCTGTATTTATGCTGTGAAACCTTTACTGATTTTGTAGTAGACGTAAGCATATGTTTTAATTGTTAGCAATATTTCACTTACTGGAATGAAGCACATTTGATTTGATTATCCTGATATATTATGTTCAGATAAATACATCACACTACTGAGGAAAATTGATTTGCTCTCAATCATTATTGCCCTGCCCTAAATCACTAAATCAAGTTATATATAAGCTTTTTAATCATAAAACTATGCAGTCATACATCAGCATACAAAGGCATACTGTTGGGAGATAAAAAGTTACAACTGATATTTAAACACATTTTATTCATTCATTCATTTTCCTTCGGCTTAGTCCCTTACTTATCAACAAGCCCAGCCTGGACGTTCCTGCTGTGAGGCGACAGTGCTAACCACTGAGCCACAGTGCCGCCCTAACCCATTTTATGCAAGTAATTATAATAATTGACTTACATTTAATTTAATCATTTTGTCCAGTTTTAATTTTTTGAATAAATATCAGCAGCAGCAACAAAAAGTTTAGATTTTTAAGAGTACGTTTCCCCTACAAGTATAACAAGTGTGTATTAAGTATATTCTCACTATACCATAGATCAGTGGTTCCCAAAATGGGGGTCGCGGGACAATGACAGGGGGTCCAAAAGTCATAAATTTGATTAAACTATTAGAATTAAGTGAGGTTAATATTAAATTAAACAAATTAATAAATGACTATAAAAAATTATATGGTTGTTAGACTGTTGCACTTTTTTCTGTTGTCAATACGCTCATGTTTATATAGGCCTATTGTTGTGTGCACAACGTTTGGATATTTATAACCACCTCAGAAGATAGTGGGGGTTCCGCGAGTCTCTGGCATTATTTTGGGGGTCGCAGGCTGAAAAGTTCGGGAACCCCTGTCAAAGATGATGAGCCATAAAAATCTGATGTATTCAATATGATATTTGCACATTTGAAATTTTTTTTTTCATCATTTTAAAAGGTTCAAACTGTTCCACTTTAAACAGATGCATCCATTTCTTCTGATGTCAGGCTTTACAGGGTTAATGCAGAGAAACGTCATTCAGAATGAGTAAAGCAGCTCAAGCCATTCATGTGCAACACCAGCAGGATTCTTCCCTCCAATACACACACCATCTGTCTTTGACTAGCAGCAACATGTTACCTCACACTAAAACCCGGACTAGGACACAACCTGGCAAATCCCTCATAAATAAAATTTCTAAATACATTTTTCTTTTTCATATATGATGATTTCTTTTTCAATATGATGATTATATACAGTCAGTCATACACACACAACTGCAGTTGGCAAGTTTTGCTTTCTGAATATGCAAAGTAAAGAAACAGTATTAATATTATAAACTGTTTTGTAAACCCGAGTAGCTGATCAGATCACTGAAAATGCCTTTTAATACCAGGTGGAAACACTACATATGTAAACAGTTCAATTTTAATGCTGAGGCTATTTCTACACTAATCTGGATACATTTACAAATGGCATTTTTGTCTACAAGTGTTTTGAGTTAAGGATGCGTAATATTGGAATAATCAGATATTGCGGTATTTGTTTTTCTGTAATATACATTGCGATATAAATATAATGTGACTGGACAAATTAAATTGCTCTGTTTTAAGTTTTTCTGGGGAGTCCAACAGTATTCTGGTATAGAAAATCAAAAATCAAACGTAAAAAAAGGCTGTAGGGATTAGGACTGCACAATATATTGTTTCAGCATCGATATCGCAATGTGATCATTCGCACATTGTGAGTATACTATATTAATATTATAATTAAACATTTCGCAAGAGTTTTTTGAGGCCTGTGACTGTGTAAGGGTTTTAAAAGCATTCAGGCATAAGAAATTGTACCGTTTGCAACTTTGACAAATGAATAACAATTAATTTCATTGAATTGTTTATAAAACGAAGACTATGCAGTATTATTTTTACATTTGATTATTCAATTACTGTATACCTGAATACAGTTTGACTACTCTGAAAACAATAAAATGTTGTTTATTTCATTTGTATCTTTTTCTTTATTGAATTTATCCATGCTTGTAGATTGTTTCTTATATTGTATGCATGAGCACGCCCCTACAGAATCATCCCAATCTATCTAAAATTATAAATTCCTTCCAAATAGTCAACCAATCTAGTGAAATTATATTCCTATCGCAATATATATTGCAGATTAAAAAAATATCGCAACGTTAGATGTTTCCAATATCGTGCAGCCCTAGTAGGGATATTTTTTACACCTACAAACGTCATCATTTCTTGTGCCTAACTGCTTTAAACGAGCTTGAAATGTGCACATTCACATGCCTTAAAAAACATTCACTTTATTAAAGTTTGCAGTGCTTTTCTCACTTAGTTTTTGTCTCCTTTCGATCTAAACATTCTTAAAATCAACCATTTTCTAGGCAACAAAAAAAAATTTAAGAAATCTGCCAGGTTATTTTGCTGAGGTAAGCAAAATAAATCTTGGTTTGAAATAAGAATATTCTGCTTACAACACCGGCAGATAATTTATTTTTAATTTATAGCATCTCTCAATTTTGACTTATTTCTGAAAACCATAAACTATTTTTGCTTCTTGATTGAGAATTTGTTGATATTTGGACTATAAGCAAGACAAAACTAAACATATAAAGCATTTTTTTGCAGTGTGAACTGTGGCTTATGGTCAACTATAATTCAGACTCAACATTGCACATCCTGCGATGTGACTATTGCGGATGTGCACATTGCAAATATTGATGCTGAAAAAACATATTGTGCAGCCCTATTCCACGTCCACATTATTACATTCAATTGTTTGCCAAAAATTGTTCATCCACACTGAATTGGTCACATGACTTCAAATGAGTCATACTTTACGAAAGCCTACGATTTCAGCCCACACTGTGATGTGCAAATACCATTTTTAAATGTATCCACTTTGGAGGGCATTTTCAAAAAAATGTTTCCTTTGCCTACAAAAACAAAAAGTCTAAGTGTGTTTAAAAGTAATAGTGGACATGGGATGAAACTCCCAACAAATCTCACAACCTGAACCTCACACCGATTGGTATGTTCTGCTTGAAATCAGATAAACAGGAATGTTCAATCTTCTTGGATGGCCTAAGCACTTTTTAAAACTGTCTGTCAAACCAGATCATGTTGTGTGACTAGCACAAAAATGTACGCCAATGTAAACACATCTTCATCATACACATCTTCATCTACCCAATATTCGTGCTCAAGCACAAGTTCAGACCATTCTGAAAATACGCACAGTATTTAATTACTACTGATGAACTGATATGGACATTCTGAAAAAATAAGAAAACTTATGACTTCATATTTGGAAGCCGATAACCGATATGTAGACCAGTTATAAGTATGAAGTCTGGTTACTACAACAAAATGCAAAAAGTGTACAACTGGTCTTACTTATCAAACCTTTTATGTAGAGATTCATATGGAAAGATCTGTCTATCTCCAAAATCATTCATAAATTGCAATAATATGAAAAATAAGCATTTATCATTTATTCATCAATATGAATAAACAAAGAACATTACATTTTTTTACAGTATTTATTCATATTTATTAAAGTTAGTTAATGGTAATATTTTTAAAAAATGTTCATTGTTAGTTCATGTTAACCCACAGTGCATTAACTAATGTTAACAAGCAAAAGTTTGGATTTTAATAACGCATTAGTCAATTTTGAACTGATTAATAAATGCTGTACAGTTATTGTTCATACCTAGTACATCTTAGTAAATACATTAACTAATGCAACCTTATCATACAGTGTGAGCATTACCGGTATAAAAGAACTCCAGATGACATGATTAACACAAGCTCAGTTCAGTCATTCTCTATCTTATATAGTTGAATCTCAATGCCAAAGAAGTTTAAACAAGTGTGAAATACAGCCAAGAGTGCAGACGTGTCATTTGTAAAAAGATCTTAACAAAGACTTACAGGTTTAACGAAGCAAAGTCTACATCTTTTCAAGTACAGCCAGACCTGCTTAAGCACCCCTGGGATACATGTAGCCTTGGCTAGGAATCACCAATTACATCACAAACCATTACATGCATGAAAGGAAGCTTAATAACTCCCGTCATCATACATCTGCATATTGTCTTGTTTTAGCTCTTGATGAGTTTAAAGTGTCTATTTCTGCAAGAGTAAACTTTGCTGGCTTCATCAGATGTCTAACTAATTATACAAAAGCTCTTCAAAACCAAGAGGGAATCATAAAGTGTGCATGCAAAATCCGAACTGAAACATGATTTTGTTTCTGTGTGCTCCTGGTGGAATTATGGGGTTGGAGGCTAGTAGGTTTGCAGTCGTGAAGCAAAAGGGGTTAATATAAAGTGATCTGGTGCCCAATAACCTCACAGACTGACTCTCACAGGAAACCAGGAGTTAAATTGCTTAATTTGCTTAATGATTTGCTGACCAGTTAGGTCAACGCTAAACAAATGTCTAGACATGCAGTTGAGGTCAGAATTATTAGCATCCCTGTATATTATTTTCCCCAACTTCTGTTTAACAGAGAGAAGATTTTTTTCAACACATTTCAAAACATAATAGTTTTAATAGCTCATTTCTAATAACTGATTTCTTTTATCTTTGCCATGATGACAGTACATAATATTTTACTAGATATTGTTCAAGATACTAGTATTCAGCTTAAAGTGACATTTAAAGGCTTCACTAGGTTAATTGGGATAACTAGGCAAGTTAGGGTAATTAGGCAAGTCATTGTATAAATGTATGGTTTGTTCTGTAGACAATCAAAATAAATATTACTTAAGAGGGCTAATAATATTGACCATAAAATGTTTTTTAAAAAAAATTTAAAACTGCTTTTATTCTAGCCAAAATAAAACAAATAGAAGAAAGTGTTGACAAATAGAGGAAAGAAAAAATATTATAGAAAATACTGTGAAAAATTCCTTGCTCTGTTAAACATCATTTGGGAAATATTTGAAAAAGAAAAAAAAAATTCACAGGAGGGCGAATCATTTTGACCTCCACCGTATAAAGAGGGTTAATCGTGTATTCATCCAACTGATGTCAGAAAGAAAGACGTTTATGAAGCCTAGTAGTGATAAAAGATATTTCTCTACTGTTGAGAAACTTTGAAAGTTGGCATGTCACTAAAATGTGCTCTTCTTGTTCTTATGTTTAAATAGTAAAATGCTTGTTATAAAGGATGTATCTGTGCACGTCATTAACTTTGTCCTCATAAAGTTTAATCAAATACCATAACCTTAACTGCCCCCACAAAATGAATTTTCTTCACTTCTGGTCACATGGAATGCCTTTAGGGTGGGGCTATCAATCAGGGCATGTCTTATTTCATTTGCACTAATTGCCCTTAACTAGGGTGGCCCAGTAGCGCAAAACACAGCGACATTAAGATGGCAATGCGCCGTCATTAAGATCCCAACGCGGCAACATTAAGATGAAAACAGAGCGACATTAAGATCTTAATGTTGCAGCGTTTTCATCTTTATGACTTAAGATGTAGTTGATCTTAATGTAGTTGTGTTTTGCAATGTACTTAACCGAAGTTCAGAAGCTTGAAATGTTAATCAAACCCAAATCACCAAACATAATGACAAAAAGAACCCATTACTTATTTTCAACATGAAGGAGCATAGCTAGATACGTTACGAAGTAGAACTACTTTTGTCCATTCATCAATCTTCCAACAATTCAATCGGTTAGCAAAAATGAAATAGTGCACCGCCCTACATGTTTTTCTTATTTCAGAACTGTTTCAATTTGATGTACATCACCATATAGAAAAAAAAAGGCCAATCTTAACTTCCATTTCATGGCGACTTTAAGTGAGGAAGTTAACAGTTCTCTTAATTCAAAGAAACCACCACCTAATATGAATCAGCAATATATACATAACACAAGTAACAGCTTTTACCTGTTGACTAGTTGGTCGAAAAGTAAACTCTGATTGAGGTGTTCAAACTGGGATTTCCTGACCCGACGGCTTCTCTTGAGTTCAACATGACCATTCATGCGACCGTGGTCACCACCTGATGTGGAATCACCCCTCAGACTCATTCGACCTATGGCTTAAAAAAAAAAAAAAAAAACTGAGATTACTAAAACTATCACCTGATGAATCTGCATGGGTTTCATGAACAAACAACATTAATGTAAAACCGAATTTGACTCTTATAAAAGCACCATCTTTGTTATAAGGAGTGGAATTGATTTCAGATTAAATTTAGAGAATGCCAAATCAAGGTAAGCAAACTTAAAGCAAACACACACTAAATTAAGTCAAAAAGCCTGTCTTGGAGGATGTGCACATAATAATAGCCTGTTATATCATAAGTGAACATAAACAGTTTGGAAAGAGATCAGATGTGCGCCAAATTAGTGTCATTTTTGATGAACATTTCATAAAATAAAAGCATAATTATACACTTACTGTGTCCATTCTGCAAGGCACCAGTGGACAACCTGGAAGACATGGTGAAAATCGATGAGAAGATAACTCATAACAGATCATTTAAAGAAAACATTTCAATCTGCACACTTAACCAATTACGCTTAAGATGACAATGCATGCGGTCATGTACTAGGGCTGCACAATATACTGTTTCATCGATATCACAATGTGTGTATCCGTAATAATCACCTCGCAGGACATGCAATGTTGAGTTGGGCTTATAGTTGATCAACAATTGAGAAAACAATTGGGACTCATTGCCAAGTAGAACCATAACAAAGACAAACTTTATCATGTGTATGTGTTTTAAAGGTATTTAAAGAGCATTTGGACACAATAACGTACAACATTTGTAACTTTAATGAAAAATTATTTTACTAAATTATTAATACAATGAAGACTATACAGTGTTTTTTGACATTTCATTATTCAATTTCTGTACCGGAATACTGTTTGACTCTCCGGAAAATCATAAAGCACTGTTAATTTGACTTTTTTCTTTGCCCAATTGCAATTATAGTTGCTTGCTAATTTTTTTAAACGTGATTTACACCCTTCAAAATCACTCCAATCAATCTAAATTATTGATTTTTCCCCCAAATAGAGCTATTAAAGCCTTCTGGTGAAATTGTATTCATATTGGAGAAAAACTAAATATCGCAATGTCAGATTTTTCCAATATCGTGCAACCCTATCATGTACTGTTTTCCTATCGGTATGAGATCAAAACCAGTTTGAGCACAAACCGGACAGCAGTTTTGTTTTTGTTTTTTGTCCCAAGACAATGGCGTCAGGTTGCTCATCACACAAATAAGCTGTAAGAAAACATGCTTTCATCTCGTGCAGACATATGATAAGTGCTACAGTTGGTGAAAACTCAAATAAAAAAGGAAAGGGGTCTATGTCCACTGAGAGTTTGCAATTTAATATTGCAACTCACATAATGGATGATTATGTTTTGATACCACCAATGGGAAATAAGATGAAATTTTTAATTAAGTACAGAAAAATGATATCTACATGAGTTTACAGGTTGTTGAACGGAACTGAATGTAAACCAGTAAAATGGCTGATTAAACATACTTTTGATAGAAATTTGCTGCAACAAGTCACATGTGAGTGAACTGTCCTCTCATTGGTCATAGTGCATCTGTATGTTCCGTGATTCAATTATAACCATAAGAATTGATGACATACTGTGGCTTTGTTCATAGATGTTATTATAATTCTATTACATTAGAATTTTGAGCAAAAATCATGGATCTTTCCATATAGCATAGTGAGAACAGCTGAGAAGATCATTGGTGTCCCTCTTCCTTTCCTCCAGGACATTTACAACACCCGTCTCACCCGTAAAGCCCTCTGCAAACAGCTGATCCCACCCACCCAATGGACAGCTTCTTCAGTCTGCTACTATGAAGGACAGCTTCATCCATTAGGCTGTCAGAAAGCTGAACTCTCTCCCGGCCACTCTCCCTCCCCACGCACCTTTGAACTCTGACACGCATGTTAACACACACACACACTCACATACTTGCATCGGTCACTCTGTGTATAATTGGACTGCCAGTAACCTCATACTACCTCCCTGTATACCATTAAGACACTGTCACTTTATCATAATCGCCTTTATAAACTTGCTATGACTTTTTTGTATGAGATCTACTTACTTGAATACTTATATTTGCAAATTTGGTGTGATCATCCCACTAATAGACAGTTGTTCTGAAATATCTTTACCCAAACAAATTTAAATTGGAGATTTAACAATTTCTTTGCCGCATGATACTTTTTAGAAACAACAAACACTGGTGCTTTTCATGCAACAAGTGTAATAAATCATGATAAACCCTATTCTATTTGGTCAGATTGAGTTCAGTTTTTGAGCAGGCAGAGACCACCTCATTCCAGAAATGTCTTCTTTCTAAAGATACATGAACTGTGAGTGTAGATCAAATTATTCAGCAACTGTTACTGTTTAAGTTTAGGAAGGTCATTTTTGAGAAAGTGCCTCTGATGGTGAGGGAGAAAAGGACACCGATATTGTCTCGGAAAACGTTTTGCAGAAATCTCGTTTTCTATGCTATCTTCATCAAATTTGAAATATAAACTCATGAGACACTTGGCTTTCAAAGCATATAGATCAGGGTGCTCATAAATGCCTAAAGGAATTAAAGTATGGCAGAAAATGCACCAGGTTCCAAAACAAACATTCCAAATGAGTCTGAAAATGCATATAAATCCAAAGCAAAAAACAATTGCAGGAATTATTTGGATCTTCCGCATGTCATATGGCACATTTGGCATTATGTAAATACAAAACTAAGGGCGTACTCACACTAGGCTATCCGAACTGTGCCCGGGCGCGATTCCCAGTTCGTTTGACAAGTGTGAGTGCTCTGAATCGGGCCCAGGCGCAGTTCAGTTGGCCGGCCCTGGCCTGGTTAGATGTTAGGTGTGCCAGAGCGTGGTTCGATTGGGCTCAGAAGTGCGGTATGCTTGAAGTGTGAGTGCAAAGCGCGCCTGAGCGTGAAACTGAAGACGCAACGTCACTTTTAAGGGACTGTTTCATATAGATTTATTAATCATTCTTACTTTTCAATGAACACAAACTGTCCTAGTTTATCAAAGATGCAATCCCCTCACTGCACGCCAGCTGCAGCTTCAGCAAACCTCCTAATACATGAAGCATGAGGACTTTCATGATAATTTATGAACGTCAAAAGTTGTGGATCTGTTCAGCAAAATATTTGACTGTGTGTCACTACACCCCAAACGACTAAAAATAATAAAAAACTATATAACTAAAGCAATGTCCACTGTGCTGAGCGAGAGCGCTTCTCTTCCTGTCAAACTGAACAGTCGCATCATCGATGACGCAAGCGTGCTCCGGCTCGGAAGGTAAAAATTAAGTGCGAGTGCAGGCCGTCGGGGAGAGGGGACAAGCGCTTTGGCACGGTTCAAAGCAACCGTGCCTAGTGAGAGTACGCCCTAAAATGCTGCCCTGATCAACGGAGTGAAGGCATGTGTAAATAATAGATTTTTCTTTTTACAATATAGTTTATTTCATTATAATGAAGTTGGACCAACAAAATACCACCCAAAAGAACTAATCTCTACATATAGTAGTCCCTACGAGGACACATGAGTCTTAAGCAATACATAATACACAAATTGTTCATAATTACGTTGCTGATCAGATCATTTCATAAAATGTATTGAATACATGCACTGTAAAAAACACAGGGTTCCACACAATTCATTCACGTTGTCCCAACACAAATCGTTTAAAATAACTTAACACATTCAAGTGGATTGAACATAAAACAATTAAGCTGTCCCAAAAGAAAATCTCAAGAATTGTGTTGTTTCGGCTCATTTTAATTTAAAAAGCAGGAAAACTCTTTTTTTTTTGTTTGTTTGTTTGTTTATATAGCATTTTGTTGAAACTACACTATATATTCTATAACTGCAGGTTAACTATGGGTGTGTCTCAATCAGCAGCCTTGTTCAGTAGTCAGGTGACCAGGTCACCAGTCTTTTTAAGTGCTGTCTCAATTGCAAAATTCTTCCAGTGCACACCCTGAAAAGTCCTACAATGCACTGTAAAAATCGCATGCATAGTGCATTGTAGGACTTTTCCCTTAACAGAAGTTCGGAAGCACAAAATGTTAATCACGTGACCCAAATCACCAAACATGATAATAAACTCTAGCAAACATTTATAATTGTTTAATGGCTGGGACTTACCAGCACCCAAATTCATGCATACGACCTACTGATGAACGACCTCAGGAGCTAGGGTGCTGATTGGGACGCAGTCTGTGTATATGCTCAACTGCTGTAGTGTCAACCGTATACTCCTCCACCTAACTTTCTGATTTTGAATGTTATTTAATAACGCATGCATTTTGTAAAGCTACTTTGGACTAATAATTGCTGTTAAAAGGGCTATACAAAAATAAACTTGAATTGAATAATGTCCAACCTCGATGAAACAATCTAATTATAGTGCTATAATGTACTTCCAAAAACGTAGTAAAAATTAATATATAGAAATTATTAGTTCTGCTGTTTATAAACTCCAGTTTTAATGATGTACAATGAAGACGTTCTCATGTCAGACTCAGTGTGTCCCAACGTGAATCAGCTCCCGAATTTATGCACACGACCTACTAATGAACAACTTCAGGAGCTAGGGTGCTGATTGAGGCGCAGCCAATGTATATGCTTGACTGCTGTAGTGTCAACCATATACTCCCCACTAGGCCTATTCTTTATAGTGCAATATATTGTCACAGAAATTGTTGCAATAAGCGATATTATTGTCATTTTGAGATCATTTTATGCCACTGATTATATAATGATTATATAACAGCATAATAATGCAAATAGCCATAAACACTTTAAAATACTTAGCATTCTTAAGCTTATTTAGATTCTATACATTGATGTTAAAAAGGTAAATATCCTGTCATATATACACTATTAAATGTTCTATTAGGCAAATGTCCAATTACAAACGTTGACACCAGTGAGGTAGAACGTAAATTGAAAAATGGCTTTAACGTTATTTGTGAATTTGTATTTGTATTTGT
>CAIGQW010049138.1:0-11712 GCA_903798125.1 Danio choprae
TTATGTTCACAGTACATCCATCTGTAAATATTACCCATAGATTACCCATGTAATCCTGCACTTGCTGCTATTGCACTCCTGGTCAGACCTAACCTGCATTTCAGGTCCTTGTACGTGCATGTGTAATGACAATTAGGCATGGGACGATAGCCGGTTTCAAGGTATACCGCGGTTTGGAACAGTCAAGGTTTTAAAACCGCCAACATGTTCTGCTATACCGTTCCTAAGGCATTCATTCATTCATTTTCTTTTCGGCTTAGTCCCTTTATTAATCTGGGGTCGCCACAGCGGAATGAACCGCCAACTTATCCAGCATATGTTTTACGCAGCGAATGCCCTTCCAGCTGCAACCCATCACTGGGAAACACCTATACACACTCATTCACACACACACACACACACACACACACACACACACACACACACACACTACGGCCAATTTAGTTTTTTACCCAGACATTTAAAATAAACATATATTAGAGCAGTAATCCCAATACCGTGAAACCGTGACCGTTATCCAAGGTTATCGTACCGTCAGAAACGTATAGCCATGCCTAAAGACAATAAAGTTAAAACTAATCTGATCTAATCGAATATGATGCTGATGAGTGCTGTACTTCTCTGTACTCACCAGCAGAGAGAGCTCAAGTTAATAAAAATAAACCTCCATCAGCTTAAAGAATAGGAGAAAAACTGCATCTGCTCACCAGGTGACATCTGAGAACACATACACGTTTTACATAGGTTTACATTAAAACACCAAGTTGTCCGAATGTGATTTAACCCCTTGACTGCCGCTCTACCAAATGGTTGACCATGTTTTTACTGTTTTAAATAATGACTGTTAAAGTCATTTAAAGAATAGGTTTTAAATAAGGGGCTTCATGGTGGCGCAGTGGGTAGCACAATCGCCTCACAGCAAGAAGGTCGCTGGTTCGAGCCTCGGCTGGGTCAGTTGGCATTTCTGTGTGGAGTTTGCATGTTCTCCCCGTTTTGGCGTGGGTTTCCAGTTTCCCCCACAAGTCCAAAGAGATGCAGTATAGGTGAATTGGGTAGGCTAAAATTGTCCGTAGTGTATGTGTGTGAATGAGAGTGTGTGGATGTTTCCCAGTGATGGGTTGCAGCTGAAATATTTTATGGCAGACTTCAAAATAAAGGTGTATTTAGTATTCAAAAATGTTTTATTTTGAATATTTTGTTTAAATAAATGGGTCTTACACTTCATATTTTCAGACTCCTCATAGTATATGTATTAAGTCTGGTACTTTTACCATAAACCGACATATCAACAACTTGGTAGAGGCTTATATTTTAGAAATTATGGGATGTGTTGAAAAAAAATGCAAAGTGTGTTAACTAGCGACATTAGAAGTTAAGAAATGCAATCTAAACATTTTTTTCTTGGTGGGGCAGTTAAAGGGTTAAAAACAAAAGGATTCAAATGATGCAGTCATTTTATAATAATTACAAAATAACAATACTAACAATAACAATATGAAAGACATAGCAATAATAAAAATGTTATGAAATATATATATATTTTTTGTTTATTAAAAAAATGTATTATTTCTATTTTTTATCTATGTTTAGCTATTATTTAGCGATTGGTTGGCCACCACTGTTAGAAAAGTGAATGCATTTTCATTTTGTATACCATGTTGTTACTGTGTTTTCCTGCATTCTTACTATATATATCATTATACACTCACTGGCCACTTTATTAGGTACACCTGTCCAACTGCTCGTTACACAAATTTCTAATCAGCCAATCACATGGCAGCAACTCAATGCATTTAGGCATGTAGACATGGTCAAGACGATCTGCTGCAGTTCAATCTGAGCATCAGAATGGGGAAGAAAGGAGATTTAAGTGACTTTGAACATGACATGGTTGTTGGTGCCAGACGGGCTGGTCTGAGTATTCAGAAACTGCTGATCTACTGGGATTTTCACGCACAACCATCTCTAGGGTTTATAGAGAATGGTCTGAAAAAGAGCCAGTGAGCGGCAGTTCTGAAGGATAAAGTGGTTCCAACCAGTTACGAGTAAGGTGTACCTAATAAAGTGGCCGGTGAGTGTATTTTTATATTATATATTTTTTAATTTGGGGGTAAATATATATATTATTGAGTCAAATGTGGACAAATTTCAGTTTTGTATATTACCATGTTATTACTGTGTTATTACTGCATTTAGCATTTTATGCAATTTAAAAATAATAATTTAAAATGTGGCTCCACGGTGGCGCAGTGGGTAGCACAATCTCCGGGTGCTCCGGTTTCCCCCACAGTCCAAAGACATGCGGTACAGGTGAATTGGGTAAGCTAAATTGGCCATAGTGTATGTGTGTAAATGAGAGTGTGTGCATGTTTCCCAGTGATGGGTTGCGGCTGGAAGGGCATCCGCTGTGTAAAACATATGCTGGATAAGTTGGCGGTTCATTCCGCTGTGGCGACCCCAGATTAATAAAGGGACTAAGCCGAAAAGAAAATGAATGAATGAATGTATTTAAAATGTATACATTAGAGTTTATCAATACGTTTTTCCAGAAAACTGACAAATATATATATTTTCAATATTGAAAACATTATTGATGAGTCAAACGTGAATATATTTCAGATGTTGTATATTACAATGTTATTAACATGCTATTACTGCATTTCTGCTATTACTGTGTTTTTATATTATATTTTCAAATATATTATATATATTTGGGGGGAAATATATATATATTATTATTATGGAGTCAAATGTGAACAGATTTCAGTTTTGTATTTTACCCTGTTATTACTAAAAACTAAAATTTTAACACATTTAGCATCAGTGAGACATATTTTTGACAAAGCATTTAATTTGTGATCATCACTGTCACTTTATGAAGACATATTATTTACATTTATTTACATAAAGATATATTATGTAAATAAATGAAAATAAATTTGAGTTTTGTATATTACCATGTTATTAACATGTTACTACTGCATTAAGCCATTTATTACTGCATTTTTTGCTAGTACTGTGTTATTATATATATGTTATTAGTGTTTCAGGTGTCATTTTGTCCCATTCTTCCTGCAAACAAGTCTTAAGGTGGGCTACAGTACGGGGTCTTCGTTGTCACATTTTGTGCTTCAAAATGTGCCACACATTCTCTATTGGAGACAGGTCGGGACTGCAGGCGGGCCAGTCAAGTACCTGTATCCTATTCCTCCGCAACAGGACTTTGTAATGTGTGCAGAATGTGGTTTTGCATTGTCTTGTTGAAATATGGATAGGCGTCGCTGGAAAAGAAGGCAGCATATTGTGCTCCAAAATCTCTATGTACAGTACACGTTTCCACTATGTGATGATCCGTCCCAGATGCCTTCGAGCCCAGAGAAGTCGACGGCTCTTCTGGACACTGTTAACATAGGGCTTCCTTTTGGCACAGTACAGTTTTCACTAGCATTTGTGGATGTAACTATGTATTGTGGTGCTTGACAAAGGTTTGCCGCAGTAGTCCTGAGCCCATGTGGTGATATGGCTTATAGATGAATGAGGATTCTTGATGCAGCGCCGCCTGAGGGATCGGAGATCATGGTAGTTTAGCTTAGGCTTGTGCCCTTGTCCTTTACGCACTGAAATTCCTCCAGATTCCTTGAAACTGTCGAAGGTGAAATTTCCAAATGTCTTCCAGTCTTTCTTTGAGGAACATTGTTTTTAAACATTTCAATCACGTTCTCACGTATTTGTAGGCAAACTTGCAATCCTCGGCCCATCTTTGCTCCTAAAGGACTAGACCTTACTTGGATGCTTTTGTACCAAATCATAATTTTAATCACCTATTTCAAATCCCATCATTATTGAACCAGTTTACATGATTACTGCCCTAAACTGCTCCTGTACCAACATTCTTTGGAATGTGTTTCAGGTCAGAATGACAGGAAAGGATGGATATTTACATATAAGATGAAGTATTTTGTGTTCATATTGTCTGCAATGAAATACAAGTCAAAGTATATTAGGAAATCACTACTTTCTAATGTGGACACATTTCAGTTTTGCATATTACCATATTATTACTGCATTTAGCCATTTTTTTTCCTTTAATAACATCCAAAATCATGCGTTCAGTTTTACCTGTGGTGGAGCTCAGGTGTGTGTCCTTCACTCAAGGAGAGTTTGTGTTGACGGTATTATTTCTCTATAAGCTCTTGATCTGTTTTGCATCTCGATCTGAGCTGCAGAATCCACAGCACATCTCTCTGTGTTCGCAGGTCTTGCAAATAAAGGAGAAACACATGCAGTGAGAGACAGAGATATATATACAAAGACCATGGCGTTCCTCCTGCAGCAGATGCTGGGTGATAAACTGAAGAACATGACCGGAGGAAACAGAGAAGAAGACGAAGACGGCGGAGGAAAAGAGACCGCAGAGTCTAAAGGCATGAGCAGAGAAGAGTTCGAGGAGTACCAGAAACAGCTCATCGAGGAGAAGTGAGTCTGAACACACTCAGCCTTATACAGTACACCAACAGCAGAGTAAGCTGAGAAGGTGGACGAACTCAAAATAGTTTGTTCAAAATTGCTTAAAAATAATTAGCAGTGTTGCCAGATATAGCTCCAGCCCAAACGCTGTCCAAAACCATTAGATGAATATTTTTAATTTAATTTTAATTGATTTAAATCGAAATGAACCAAGTTACTTTAACTGTCATAATCTTTTTTAACCATACAGCAACCAACGGCAGCAGTCAGAACCACAACATAACCGGATCACATCGAAACACTGCCTCCCTCTCACCCACACACTGCACTTATTGTTGAGTAGATTACTCTACCTATTCGAGTATATTTTACCTTGGAAATGGGGTGTATATTCGTCCTATTAGATGTTTTAACATTATTAGGTGCTGCTTGTCAATCAGACAACGCTTCTATGTTTGTTCTTGCTGTTAAATGTGTCATGATAAACCTCTGTGAGTTTAACTGCAGGCACTGCGTGATGCGAGTGCACGCGAAGGAGAGTCAGATTTGTCTGGGGCTTCAGATTTTGATACAGCTTTCCTTCACCTGCTCTTGCGGGTGGGCCCACGCGGTTTGCGCTATGCACTGGTCACTAGTTCCTTAATGGAGTAGGAGCACACAGTTATGTTTTGTTAAATAAGTTGCATATAAAATTTACGTTTCAAAACCACCCACATTTTGTCAACCCGCCTATGCCGTTTTTTACCCATACAATCAAATCAAAACTGCCCAAATGGGCAGGAAACCGCCCAACCTGGCAACACTGATAATAGTTCAAAGTAATCTGTTCAAGTTAATATGTGCAAAATTGGTTCTAAATTGGTCCAAAATAATGCATTCAAAATAGTTTGATCAAAATTGGTTCACAAAAATTAGTTCAAAAATAATGTGTTCAAAATTTATTCAAATTAATGCGTTCAAAATTGGTCCAAAATAATGCATTCAAAATAGTTTGTTCAAAATTGGTTCAAAATCCATTAAAAAATTGGTTGAAAATGTGTTCAAAATAATGCATTCAAAATAATGCATTCAAAATAATGCGTTTGTTCAAAGTTGATTCAAATTAACGCAACCAAAATCATTTTTTTCCAAATATTGCTTTCAAAATTGTTTGTTCAAAATTGGTTCACAATAATAAATAAAAAATAATCTGTTCAAAATAATGCATACAAAATTGGTTCAAAATAATACGTTTGTTCAAAATTGGTTCAAAGTAATGCACTCAAAATTATTCCTTCAAAATTGGTCCAAAATAATGCGCGTGTTAAAAATTCGTTCAAATTAACGCTTTCAAAATTCGTTCAAAATAATGTGTTCAAAACAGTTTGTTCAAAATTAGTTCACAATAATTAGTTCAAGGGCCTCACAGTGGCGCAGTGGGTAGCACGTTCGCCTCACAAGAAGAAGGTCGCTGGTTCGAGCCTCGGCTGGGTCATAAGGCGTTTTTGTGTGGAGTTTGGCGTGGGTTTCCTCCGGGTGCTCCGGATTCCCCCACAGTCCAAACACATGTGCTATAGGCGAATTGGGTAGACTAAATTGTCCGTAGTGTATGTGAATGGGTGTGTATGGATGTTTCCCAGAGAAGGGTTGCAGCTGGAAGGGCATCCGCTGTGTAAAACATATGCTGGATAAGTTGGCGGTTCATTCCGCTGTGGCGACCCCAGATTAATAAAGGGACTAAGCCGAAAAGAAAATGAATGAATGAATGAATGAATGAATAATTAGTTCAAAATAATCTGTTTGAAACCGGTTCAAAACGACGCGCTCAAAACTGCTTCTGTGGACACAAAAACATTAAAATAACTCAAAAATCATAAGTAACTTTTTGTTAATTCAGTTGAAGACAGAATTATTCGCCCTCATGTGAAATGTGCTTTCTTTTTCACATATTTCACAAATTATGTTTAGAAATGTGTTGAAAAACTTTTTCTCTTTGTTATTGAGCACTTGGGAATTTAAAAAAATAATTCAAATAATAATTTTGACTTCAATTTTATATATTTTATAAATAAAGTCACAATTCAGAGACACACACACACACACACACACACACACACACAAACAAACAAACACATATACACACACACACAAACACACATACACAAACAAGCATGCACACTAATACACAAACAAGCATGCACACTAATACACAAACAAGCATGCACACACACACACACACACACACACACACACACACACACACACACACACATATACACATATACACACACACACAAACACACATACAAGCATGCACACTAATACACAAACAAGCATACACACACGCACACACACACTGCCACATATACACATACAAAAACACACAAACACTGACATACACACACACACACACATAAACACGCCGATAAACATACACACACACACACACACACACAACACATGCATACACAAACAGACACGCACTCACAGACACATACACAGACACGCACATACTGTATACACACACACATGCGTGCACACACACAGACACACATACACACTCACCGGCCACTTTATTAGGCACACCTTACTAGTACCGGGTTGGACCCCCTTTTGCCTTCAGAACTAATAAGAAATTAATCCTTCATTGCATAGATTCAACAAGGTGCTGGAAATATTCCTCAGAGATTTTGCTCCATATTGACATGATAGTATCATGCTGTTGCTGCAGATTTGTCGGCTGCACATCCATGATGCGAATCTCCCGTTCCACCACATCCCAAAGGTGCTCTGTTGGATTGAGATCTGGGGACTGTGGAGGCCATTTGAGTACAGTGAACTCGTCATGTTCAAGAAACCAGTCTGAAATGATTCGTCCTTTATGACATGGCGTGTTATCCTGCTGGAAGTAGCCATCAGAAGATGGGTATACTGTGGTCATAAAGGGATGGACATGGTCAGCAACAATACTCAGGTAGGCTGTGGCGTTGACATGATGCTCAATTGGTACTAATGGGCCCAAAGTGTGCCAAGAAAATATCCCCCACACCATTACACCACCACCACCAGCCTGAACCGTTGATACAAGGCAGGATGGATCCATGCTTTCATGTTGTTGATGCCAAATTCTGACCCTACCATCTGAATGTCGCAGCATAAATGGAGACTCATCAGACCAGGCAACGTTTCTCCAATCTTCTATTGTCTAATTTTGGTGAGCCTGTGTGAATTGTAGCCTCAGTTTCCTGTTCTTAGCTGACAGGATGGTCTTCTGCTGCTGTAGCCCATCCGCCTCAAGGTTGGACGTGTTGTGCGTTCAGAGATGCTCTTCTGCAGACCTCGGTTGTAACGAGTGGTTATTTGAGTTACTGTTGCCTTTCCATTAGCTGGAACCAGTCTGGCCATTCTCCTCTGACCTCTGGCATCAACAAGGCATTTGCACCCACAGAACTGCCGCTCACTGGATATTTTCTCTTATTCAGACCATTCTCTGTAAACCCCCTAGAGATGGTTGTGCGTGAAAATCCCAGTAGATCAGCAGTTTCTGAAATACTCAGACCAGCCTGTCTGGCATTAACAACCATGCCACGTTCAAAGTCACTTAAATCACCTTTCTGCATGCCTAAATGCATTGAGCTGCTGCCATGTGATTGGCTGTTTAGAAAATTGCGTTAAGAGCAGAAACAGGTGTACCTAATAAAGTGGCCGGTGAGTGTATACACACACATGCGTGCACACACAGACACACAAACACATACACAGACCCGCACACACACTTATACACACACAGACACACATACACAAACATTCACACACGCACACACACACACACAGCTTTAATGTTGCTCTGCATTACACTTCATCTCTTTATATAACAACCGGTAGCTTTAAGTCATGAAGTGGGTCAAGAGTGCGTGATTGGGTCAAAGGCCATGAACTTTACTAAGACTGTGCTTGCAAACCTGTCAATCTTAAAATAATTTTCACACTAAAATAAGGATTGAAAATGAAAATAGAGAATCAAAATGGGATTTGTAGTTCATATCAGTGGCAGATTTGTAGTTCTCCAGATCTAGCAGTTGCAGATCGCTGGAGAACTACAGATCGTGACAACATCAGATAATTAAAATTGCTAAATAAATAAATAAATAAATAAATATATATATATATATATACACACATGAATAATATCTAATAATAAGAAATATATAATGGTGTATATATAATGACATTTTACAATGTAATATTAATAATGGTATTTTAGTGTAAACAAAAATTGTTGGCATAAATGTAAAAAATAAGACATTTAAAACAAAATGAATTTCCTATAGTATCAAATAAATAAATAAATAAATAAAATTCAACCAAAATCTAGATTAGTTTTTATTAAAAAATGCATTAAATAATTAGATTTATATGAATAATATCTAATAATGAGAAATGTATAATGGTATATAATATCATTTTACAATATAATCTTAATAATTATATTTAATAATAATAATTCCTTACATTTTATACAGCGCTTTTCTGGACACTCAAAGCGCTTTACACATTGGGGGGGGTCTCCTCATCCACCAACAGTGTGCAGCATCCACCTGGATGACACAATGGCAGCCATATTGCGCCAGACCGCACACCACACAACAGCTGATTAGTGGAGAGGAGTGATGAAGCCAAGTATCATATAGGGATGGGCCATGATGGACAGAGGCCAGTGGGCAAAACCGCAGTGGGTTAACAGTGGGTTAAACCCCTACTCTTTCAAAGGACATCCTGGGATTTTTAACGACCACAGAGAGACAGGACCTTGGTTTAACGTCTCGTCCAAAAGACGGCGCTCACTGATAGTATAGAGTCCCCTTCACTATACTGGGGCGTTAGGACCCACACAGTTAACAGGTTGAGTGCCCCCTGCTGGCCTCACTAACACCACTTCTGGAAGCAACCTGGCTTTCCCATGTGGTCTCCCATCCAGGTACTGACCAGGCGCAGCCCTGCGTAGCTTTAGTGGGCGACCATGTGAGAGTTGCAGAGAGCTAAATTAACAATAAAATGAATTTCCGATGGGATACGTGACTGTTGGCTCACTGAATGTTGTTTAATATCTGGACTAGTTAATTGTGACAGTGTTTACAAGGTTTGACCTGCAATTAAGAACGTCTGCTCCATATTAATAATAATAACAATAATAATGATAATAATGGGCCTCACGGTGGCACAGTGGGTAGCACGATCGCCTCACAGCAAGAAGGTCGCTGGTTCGAGCCTCGGCTGGGTCACATGCAGTATAGGTGAATTGGGTAAGCTAAATTGTCCATAGTGTATGTGTGTGAATGAGTGTGTATGGATGTTTCCCAGTGATGGGTTGCAGCTGGAAGGGCATCCGCTGCGTAAAACATATGCATGATAAGTTGGTGGTTCATTCCGCTGTGGCGACCCCAGATTAATAAAGAGACTAAGCCAAAAAGAAAATTAATGAATGAACATTATATGTAACTTTAATTATAAAGAAACTAATAATCTAAAACAGAACTGGTATTTTGGAAGTAATAGTTTTCGCATAATTGTAAAAAAAATACATAATAATAATAATAATAATAATAATAATAATAATAATAATAATAAAACAAAAACTAATAAAAATATTATAAATATTATAATACATAAACTGTTTTGTCCACCTTCTTTTGGATAATTCTAAAAAGTAATAAACGAAATTAATACATTAAATTAATTAAAAATATAGTAATTATTAAAATATTTTGTAAAATTAGAGTATCTAAAAAAGTAACTAAATAATTAGTCAATTACATAAATGATTTATTAAAAATACATGAGATAATTAAAATTGCTAAATATATAATATAGTATGAATAATATCTAATAATGAGGAATAAATAATGGTATAATGACATATAAATAATAATGACACTGGAATTTTAGCATAAGTAATAAATGTTGGTATAATTATAAAAAATAAGACATTTAAAATAAAATCCATTTGCTATAGTATCAAAAAAACGAAAAATAAATAAAATATTATCAAAAACTTATTTTCTTTTATTAAAAATGCATTAAATAATTATAATTAGATGAATATGAATAATATCTAATAATGAGAAATATATAACGATATATATATAAAGACATTTTACAATATAATCTTAATAATTATATTTTAGAATAAATAATAATTGTTGGCATAATTATAATAATAAAAACTAGTAAATTGACAATACAATGAATTTCCGATGGGATACGTGACTGTTGGCTCACTGCATGCTGTTTAATATCTGGACTAGTTAATTCTGACAGCGTTTACCCGGTTTGACCAGCGATTGAGAACCACCTGCTCCATATTTTACCATAAACCCTTTTAACCTTCTTAGGCTCGTCCTGCTGCCGAGGTCAGTCTCTTACTTATTTCAGTATAAGAAGAGTCTGTTTATACCCGTGAACGGCTGTTAATCTGCGCAGGCCACTATAATGCCACTGAGAGGGTCAAGACGCCGGTCACATTGATTGGTTTCACCTAAAACCCCTAAACAGCATGTAAATAACCGCTTCATTTATGCATGTGTATAATAAAGCTAATCATAACTCAGTTTCTCACAAAAAAAGGTATAAATGTGTACTTTCTTTACATCTATCTTTAAAACCCTTGTGTATTGTTCAAGTTGACTCCCCTTTGGTTATGCTGGCGGCTGTTTTTGCCCCATTGACTTCCATTATAATCACATTTTTTGATTGCAAAGCCATGACAGCATATAATCATGCATTCTTGATTGTTGCTAGTTTTTCCTGTTGGGGAGAGGTTAAATTGTAATTTTAACTGTTGATCATCAGTTGGCAGCATTAACCCTTTAGATAGGCCTGTGCTGAAGAGTTTCTGGCGTTTATATGGAGTTTTAAAGACTGAAACAGCAGATTATAGTGTGTGTGCAGAAATACACTTACTGTGTTTACTAAGTTATAAGAGCTTTTTTGTCATTGTTATTACCATTCTGTAAAACATTGCACTGCTCTTTCTATAAAACTAGCAAAGTATTGCCTACATGTGATGTTCAGCAAAGTGTTTGTAAAACTGAAGACTCCGCCTTGAACGTGCTCAGTACTAAACCTGCTATAAACAAACCATCAGGGTTCTTACACATTTCCCAAAGTCAAATTTCAGCACTCTTCAAGCACTTTACAAATGCAGCAATTGTAATATATATGTGTGTGTGTGTGTGTGTGTGTGTGTGTGTGTGTGTGTGTGTGTGT
>CAIGQW010049150.1:0-21047 GCA_903798125.1 Danio choprae
TACCCACAATCCTCCTGTCTGTCATGTGTTTGTCAGGTTGTGGAGCCGGTGCTGTCCAATTTGAAGAACCAGCGAGACTTTCCAAGCGTTGTTTCTCAGGATCTCATGCGACACGTTCACACCCTTCAAAACAACGTGTTTGTTACGGCTGGTCAAATCAAAGGCAAAACTCACCTGTCCGTTCCTCTGGGATTCAAGCAGTTCGAGCAGCGCAGTCTACAGGCAGATAAGAGGTGAGGGCTTTGAGTAAACACCCTTGTTTTGTCTGAAATATCTGCATTGCATTGACACCGAATGACGTTTGCAGTGTTCATGTGGTGGATAAAAGCCTGATTCACTCAATGGAGACGGTGGTGATAGACTGGAGTCATCAGGTCTATAAGGTCTTGAAGAAGGACTCGTCTGAGCCGCTGCTGGAGGGCCGAAACCCCACTCCACACGCAGAGATACACTTCTGGAGAAACAGGTTGGAGACGCACTGGCCCTCAGTCACTCCGGTGTCCACTGAAGTCCTTCATGGCTTTATGTTGTGTTGCAGGCTTGCTGATCTTCAGGGAATCCACCAGCAGCTCCAGTCTTCTAAAGTCCTGACGCTGGCAGAGCTTCTGCTCGCGGTGGACAGCAGCTATTATCCTGCCTTCGCAAGAATGATCCAGGATGTTGTGGAAGGTTTGTGCACACACATCAGCTTCTGCCTAATAAAAGGGCAGCTATTCTGCCCCTTTAAACAAGATGTAAAGATGCGTCTCTGATGCCTCTAGTGTGAGTAGTGAAGCTTCAGCTCAAATAGCACACAGTTATGTTTTCTAACTCTCTGAAATGGACCTTTTTAGGCTTGGATCCTAATTGTGGCGTTAAAAAACATCTCCTAGTGGCCAGTTTAATTAGATTTTTAGCCATAATTTCTTTTATTTTCCGTCATTTGATGCTTCTGTGAAACTTTACATTTAAAGCATTATTCTCATTACATCACGTTATGATGAATGTAAATGAATTCAGTCACCTCCAAGCCTCATTGAACATTCAGTAAAACACCACTGTTATGTGTTTGTGTGCCAGCTCCGACAGATCTATAAATATAAATGTATTTGTAAAAAGAAATGTGACTCTTGTGTTGTGTTTTTAAGCTCGTAAAGAGTCGAAGAACATCACGACCTTCCTGAAACCGCTGGAGAGGCTGATCGAGGATCTAGAGAACGCAGACTTCAGCGAGGTGAAGGCGAAGATCCCTCCGCTCATGCACACGGTGTGTCTGATCTGGGCCAACTCCACATACTACAGCAAACCAGCCCGAGTCATTGTGCTTCTGCAGGAGATCTGCAACCTCCTCATACAGCAGGTAGACGTCAGCTCAATCATGCTCTCATGTCATCGTTCAGACACTTTTACTTTGGTTTGATAAGCTGATAGTTGTTCAATACCTTGGTATGTTTAATGCATTAGTTAGTGAATATCTTTAAATGAATAAAATCAAAAATACAACACAATGACAGTGCAATCCTTTAAAGATGCTGGTGCGAGAGTAAAGTTGTGGCTGATCTACTGAATTAGAGAGTTTGCATGTTCTCCCCGTGCCCCGGTTTCCCCCACAGTCCAAACACATGCGCTATAGGGGAATTGATGAACTAAATTGGCCGTAGTGTATGAGTGTGTGTGTGTGTGTGTGTGTGTGAGAGAGAATGAGTGTGTATGGGTGTTTCCCAGTACTGGGTTGCAGCTGGATGGGCATGTGCTGTGTTAAACATATGCTGGAATAGCTGGTGGTTCATTCCGCTGTGGTGACCCCTGATGAATAAAGGGACTAAGCTGAAGGAAAATGAATGAATGAATAAATGAGAGATATTTTTATTGACCGGTAAATGACAACAGTTTAGATGCAATCATCTTTTTTGCTGCTGAATGTTTCTTGTGCTCTGTGGTGTAGCGTAGGTTGTTTCAGCTGAACAGATCTCTGTAAAGCATTACTGAGCCCCAAGTGTTGTTTTCAGGCCCGCAGTTTTCTGAACCCGGATGACATCCTGAAAGGTGATGTTCTGGAGAGTCTGGTGCGCGTTCAGGCCGCTGTAGACCTGCTGACACACTTCAAGAGCACATATGAGGACAGAAGAGCCAACCTGAGCCACTACCAGAAGAACGAAGACCCCGTCAAGCCCTGGGATTTCTCTCCACTCATGGTGTTCGTCGGCCTGGATCACTTCATGAAGAGACTGTGCACCATTGAGGTGAGGGCACTGACGATACTGGAGGGATATGAACCTGTGAATAATTAATAATTGAGAAATTTCATAAACAAAACGCAAAATATTGTCTTGTTTTCAGAAATAATGAGTCAAAATTAAGTATTTTTCCTTAAAACAAGTAAAATAGTCTTCCAACGGAGGAAGCAGAATAGCCTTATATCAAAGTGAAAAAACATTATTCACACAGGCCTTCTGGGTAGCTTCAGTATGTGTAATGAGTTGTAGTGTCAGTGATGCAGAATGTGAGAATATATGAAGACACGTCCATCAGGCTCTGTTTGGCCTGCTCTAGACGGTCCTGCTAACTGTGGTGGATATGATGCGGCTGGAGAAGATTGAGTTTGGAGGCATTCAGGGGAAATCTCTCAGCCTGATTGTCCAGCGTTTGCATGAAGACTTCTTGGAGACGTACAAATCATTCTCAGAGAAGCCCTACGACTGCCTGGATGTTAATAATATGGTGAGTGTGCAACAAACACACAGTAAAAACACGCGTGACTGATGGGGCTTGACACACACACTGTTGCTGATGTGAATAAATTAAACCTGATTCAACTCTGAACTGAACTAATCTAATTAATAAAAGCACACTCAAAATGTGCCTCACATTTGATCAAGTTTGCTTCTTTAACTGTGTTATTTGGCTAGAAATATATTTAATAATTCAATATATGTTGATAATGAGCATACACGATATTGATATGGTGGGCAGTTCAAAATACAGTGAATAATTATTAATTATTGAATCTTTTAGAGTGTCTTTAGGAATATTCAGCTTGTTGTGTTCATCACAGCATGCTTGAATTTCACAAATCTGGCCTAGACATTGATAATTCTGTTTAGTGAACGCTGAGTGTCTGTTATTTATAGGTCTTTTGTTTGTTATGTATATACTACTGTAAGGTTTCATTTGTTCATTTGTAATGACAACTACTAAAGCATTAATTCATGTTCACGTCTTAGTTAATGCTTAATAATGCATTAAAATCAAAAGCTGTAATTTTATTAGAGTTAATAACTAATAAAACTGAGTTGTATGTTTTTATTAATTTTGTATTGTACATGTAATTATAATCTGCCTTGTTTTCTCTGTCGATTATAATGCATTAACTAACATTCACTAATGAGACTATTGTGAAGTGTTATCTAGAGTACTTTATCCTCCTTTTAACTTAATTTGTTGACACATTGATTTAGTCTGAACATGCATACACAACAAAGCAACACAATAACTATATATAAGCATATTTATTTATGTTCAAGTCAACTTTTTTGCAGCTCAGGTCAATATCAGGATGAAAGCTTCAGCTATTAATCACAAGAACATCTGATACGGGCAGAAGTCTATATTTGGTTGTTTATTGATGTGAATCTGCTCTGAAAGCATCTGTGCTGTAGAATTAAAGCTGACTGGACTCTTTGTAGGAGTTTGAATCAGATTTCGCAGAGTTCCAGCTGACGGTGGATGATACGAACAGGCGATTGGGTGCCATCTTCTGCAACGCTTTTGATGACGCTTCAGGTCTGGAACACTCCTTCAAGGTGAGAAACATCACATACAGCCACAGCAGCCTTTTTTGGTGAGGGTTTGCACAAATGCTCCTTCTCCTGGAAATAGCAATGGCTGATGCACAGACGTCTTTTATTGAGTTAAAGATACCTGCGTATTATCAAGTCCCAATGAGGAACGCAGGCTGAATTTTAAGAGCACACAGATCTTTAACAGAGCTCAGTCTGAAGCCTCAGGAGAATAAAACACGCTTTAGGGCCGAAGCTGAACTCACAATGAGCAGAATATTCCACTCCGAGCATATTTTCATTATTGGTGGATTTGATTTTTGCAGTTGATAAGTGCAATGAAATATTAAAAGTCTGGAAGTGATTGGTAGAAAATGTTGGTTTTAGGGCTGCAGAATGGAGTCAGCATGGAAAGTTTATTATTTGCATGTGTTTAAAAGAGTTCAGGCACACACATTAGCAACAAACATTTATAACTTCACTGAACACTATACAGTGGTATTTTATATTGTGCATTGCATGTGATTATTTATGGGAATGCTGTTTGTGTCCATAAAGCCCTGTTTATTTTACTTTTATCTTTGCTCTATTGTATTTATCTTTGCTTGTAATCTGTTAGTTATTTTTATGCATGATTCACTGCTCTAAAGGATTCTTTCCAGTCAGAGCTGTTCAAGACATCTGCAGAAAGTGTATTCATACTGCAATATACAGCGCTCAGCATAAATGAGCACACCCCCTTTTAAAAACACATATTTTTATCCATTTCTCAGTGAGTATAGACAATAATTCTTGGTGCATTTAAACAGAGCAGTTTTATTAATCAATTATGTTTATTAAGATAAGAGTTTGCGGGTGACACGGTGGCTCAGTGGTGCCGCACTGTGGCCTCACAGCATGAAGGTTGCTGGTTCGAGTCCCAGCAGGGTCAGTTGGCGTTTCTGTGTGGAGTTGGCATGTTCTCCCCGTGTTGGCGTGGGTTTCCTCCTTCCTCCAAACACATGCACTATAGGGGGATTGATGAACTAAATTGGCTGTAGTGTACAAGTGTGTGTGAGAATGAGTGTGTATGGGTGTTTCCCAGTACTGGGTAGCAGCTGGATGGGCATCTGCTGTGTAAAACATATGCAGTTCATTCCACTGTGGCGACCCCTGATAAATAAATGACTAAGCCGAAGGAAAATGAATGAATGAATGAATAGTGTAATGTATCTGCACACATATATGACTGTAAAGCATCCTGTAGAGAATATTACTGTATAGGAGAGATCTGTGAGGGTGAACTCATTTATGCTCAGCATTGGATATCGCTGAAAAACTAATGATCACACAGTCAGCTTATCACACTGCCCGAGTTTATTTAGTGTTGTTTCATCTTCTTGTTAATGAAAGCAAACCCAATGTCTGCTCGGCAGGTTTTGGACATGTTTGGCAGACTGCTGGAGCAGCCGCTGATAGCAGCCGAGGCTCAGGCCAGATATCCCGTCCTGATCAAACTGTTTGACAAGCAGCTGGAAGACTGTAAGACAATCTTCAAGAAGCAGATGCAGATGGAGGAAACCCGAGGTCTGCGTTACTGACAAGCCTCATCTCCGCTGCGTTTGCTGTTGACTTGCGTTTTTGACGTGTGCTTATTGGTCTTCCAGGCTACTCTCCTGTCTCCAAGAACATGCCTGCGCTTTCTGGAGGATTGAAGTTTGTCCAGGAATTGCAGGAACGCATACAGACTCTTTACAATAACTTCAGATTCATCAACCACCCGTAAATATCGCATGTCTTCGGTTTATTGGACACCATTGATTATTTCTGTTCTCTTTATTCAATAAACACTTTATATGTGTTATTATAGCTGTATGGAGTCTGTGGATGCAAAGGAGATGATCCAGAAATATGATGAGCTTATGCAGCAGCTCAGACAGTGAGTATATGAACACCGGTGTGATAAAGATAAAGATTATTATAGGCTTTAAAATGAACATACAGTAAAAACAGTACTTTTCTGAAAACAGTTGCTTTCTATGGGAATGTATTGCACAATTGAGTTAATTTAGTACATCTGCATTTATATCTTTATTTAGATATGATCATTTAGTAGATGCATGTGTCTGAAGCGACTTAAGAACATAGGAGCAATGAAGAGCAGTGATATGTACAGTAAGTTCTGTGACAGCTCCCAGTTATTATAATAAAAACAGAAAGGTTTGAGGGTCAAGTGAGTCAGAAAGATGTGTTTTAGCTGTTTCAGTAAAGATGAAAGGGATTTTGTTCCTCTTCATTATGCAGCACACTGAGTTGTTTATTCGCAGAACTGAAGCCGGTACGGAGCACATCAGTTGTGCGTTCAGGTAAAGAGCTGCAGAGCTGCTGGTCGTTTTGCAGACACTGAATCTGATGTGTGCAGCTTCTGTTGGCCAGTGTAAACGATGAGCAGAGGTGTGACATGTGCTCTTTTCAGCTCATTAAAGAGCACTTTTACTGCTGGTTCTGGATCAGCTGCAGAGGTGTGATGTTACTGTGTCTGGAAGGCCTGTCAGAGCACTGCAGTTCTCCAGTCTGGCAGAACATGAGCCTGTAGAGGGAGATTGGCTCAGTTAGGGCAATGCTGTCTGACAGCACTGCAGAAAGGGGAGCGATCTTCTAAAACCGCTCAGCTGTGAACGCTCCTCCAACTATTACAGCTTTTAAAATGTGCTCATCGCTGAGAGTAACATGCACTTCCATTGACAACAACAGAAAAAAAGGATCAGCTTACATTTCGGCAGTGCAAAAATGCTTCGATGGGCAGGTGCACTTATTGTTGGTTTGGGGAAGCCGGATGGAGAATGGTGATGAAGCACTGGGATGGTTGAGCTGAAGGTGATGGTCTGCAAGAAGTGTCCATCAGATGTTAGGGTTAGGGTTAGGTAAGTTCTGAATGACTTATTCTAGTGAGGATATCTAGGCAGAGAAAAGAAGCGGTCCTAGAACTGAGTCCTGAGGCATACCATGAGTGTGATTTTGGACACTGAGAACTTTCAGGATCATTACTCCAGGTTTCAGTTTTATACAGTGCTTCACAAATAATACTAAAATGATGATTCATATGTATTTGGAAACTTTATTTTAAAGTACAATGAATTTATGCTGTTAACAAACCTTTTTGCCCAATAAACTCCTAATTAGCTGCTTATTAATAGTTCATTAAGGTAGTAGTTGGGTTTAGGTATTGAGTGTAGGAATGTAGAATAAGATCATACTTTTTAAGTACTAATAAACATCCAATATCTTAATAATAGGCAGGTAATAAGCCAGAGGTTAATAGTGGGAGTACTTAAACTAAAGTGTCACCTGTTTATTCCTGTTTCACAGCGTTATAATCAATTTGCTGCATCTTTGAAGAAATAAACTTTAGTTACTCACTGCAGACCGTTCATTAATCTCAGTGTACTCTAAAATATGAGGGCACTGCTTTTAACTATAATATTAACAATAAGAAATATGTCATAAGCATCAGATCAGTATATTAGAATGATTTATGAAGCCGTCCTGAATCCCTGTTATTAATCATTTGTTTTCATGCTGTGTCCCAGTTGTTAACTTCAGTCTCAGATGAACAGTTTTAATTTATCCAGTGTATAGAGTAGAATGATCCGGTCTGCTTAAATGAATGTGTGGAGTCTCTGTGATAAACAAGTCTTTCTATTGGACTCCAGCAGTGTACTGTATATTCTCTGCTGTACACAAGCTGTAACATGAAGATACTGTAGGCTGGTGTTGCTGAGGGACCTTCACATGGAATAAACAAATAAAGATGATTTATTTGCTTATTTAATGCACCCGTGTCTGTAGTTTATTACTTCAGGGTCTCATTTTCTCCAGTTATGTGCTAGGCTTCAATGGTGCTGTATGAACAATGGGTTGTAAAGCGTAGCTAATGCAGGACAACATGTGATTCCTCTTGTGTAACCCCGGACGTGTGTGTGTGATTCACGTGCAATTTCCCTTGTATGAGAAACAAATGATGCGTTTCCCAAAGGCCAGATCTGTGTTCTCTCCGGTCTGAAATGAAGCCTCCTCATTAGGTGATGCTAATCAGTGGTGTTGCGTAAACACAATCCTGTTATTGCTATCTGCTCTCGTCACACCAGATGCACGACTGAACAACAGCTCTGCTACTGTAATAAGAGCATCAAGCTCATAGCAGAAATTCAATAAGGGCCGGTCTCTAATGATGGGCCTATAAAGAGATTACTCTACAGTACAGGGACCCGTGCAGGCTCGTGATGAACGACACGCCACAGATACAACATTCCCACGCACATCCAGCCAATAAGAGCGCTATAGTGCAGTACATGTGTTTCAAATGGAGGTTTAAATAGTCAAGAAATTGTCTGTTCACAGATGCATTTGCTGTAAGGGGTTGACAGTCATCATGTCTTTGTCACAAGATAGTTGGATGGAAACATGAGCTAATGATTGTGGTGTCATATGCAGATACTCATCTAAACTCTATGACATCTGGACCAGTTCTGTGGCCGAGAAGTCGCAGTTTAATCTGAACAAGCCGCTGATATCCCGAGAGCCCAGATCCAGACTGCTCTCTGTCAACTTCAGCCCGCAGGTCAGCCTTCTGCTTCGAATAGCATGCTAATGTAGTGTTGGTGTGCGCTGAGACTCTTATCTGCTCCTGTAGCTGGTGTCTGTGCTGCGGGAGGTGAAGTACCTGGAGGCCAGACAGGCCGAGATCATTCCCAATGCGGCCCAAGACATCTACTCCAGCCGAGAGCTTCTGTGGCAGTATGTGGCCAACCTGGAGCTCACAACCGGCTGGTACAACAAGATCCTCAGCTCTGTGCTGGACGTGGAGATGCCACTGATCCAGGGTCAGCTGACCGACATCGACAACAAGCTCAGAGAAGCCCAGGAGAGCCTGTGCTGGATAAGCAAAGGTGAAGAAATATCCACAGTTGAACCTTCAGATACTCAGAACACTGCAGTAAACCACAGCATGATCATACAAGAACAACACAAAACATTAATTTTACTCATATCTATCAGCTGATAGGAACATTGTGCATAAAACATGTCTAAATATACACCAAACACTGGAGAAGTCACAGATATTGTCACAAATATTGCTGTGCAGCATACGTCTGGGTTTGTGGTGCAGGGTCACATATTTCCTGCAGTAACAGGTCTGGCTTGTGTTGTTGTAGGAATCTGGGAGTACATCCAGGACGTGCGTGAGGCGGTGCATGACCTGGAGCAGCGCCTGCAGAGGACTAAAGACAACGTAGAGGAGATGCAGAGCCTGATGAAGAGCTGGGCCACACCGCTGCACGAGAGGAAGGAGGGCAAGAAGGAGACGCTGCTGAACCTGGAGGAGCGCAGCGAGCGGGTGGAGCGCACATACAGCCACATCCGCACTACAGGAGCCACAATACATGTCCTACTGCAGGTCAGCAGCACATAACAAAACGAGGACATCGTCACATGTTTGCTACTCGAAACAAACACATTATTCTTGTAATCGCATCAAGTAAAACATCATCTTATTTAAAACATTTAGCCATGAAATTAAAATGTGCTCCTCTTATTTTATATGTATAGCAGTGCTTGTTATAAACGATGTGTGTGTGCGCTTCATTATTCTGTAGAAATGAATTTGCCTTTAATCAGTTACCATAACCTTCCCTCCTCCTCAAAACAGCTTACTACACTTCTGCCTTTACTGTGAGGCTATCAGTCATTTAGGGCGGGGCCATCAGTCATTTAGGGCGGGGCTATCAGTCATTTAGGGCGGGGCTATCAGTCATTTAGGGAGGGGCTATAAGTTGTTTAGGAAGAAGCTATCAGTCTTTTAAGGAGGGGTTATCAGTCATTTAGGGCGGCTCTATAAGTCTTTTAAGGAGGGGACACTCATAGAGTGTTGTTTTTCAGTAAGAAGGCCAATCTTAACTTCCATTTCCTTGTGACTTTAAATGTAATTAAATACATGATCATTGCTTGAGCATCAATTGGGGTCTGTCAGTAGCCGTGAGCGCCTGCCTGATTTGTCAAAAGGTGGAGGTGCTACAACATTTGATGGAGGTGGCCAACTCGTAATTCCCAATGCAGGAAAACCCTGCACAACAACACATGATTCACACACTCCTGCTGCTGTCCAGAGCTCATCTTTAGGGTCTCTTGTTTCAGGAAAACTTGCGCCTTTTCAAAGCAGACCCGTCGTCTGCGCAGTGGAAGATTTATGTGGATTATGTGGATGAAATGGTCATCGACGGCTTCTTCAATGCTATCGAGAGCACGCTCAAGTTCTTCATGGAAAATACTGGTGTGCTTTCATATCTCTAATATGAGAGTTTCTTAGCTTGGCAGAGTGATTGTTGTGCAGTAAAACAGTTCCCCTGATGTCCCGATACAGACATGGATGCCGGATTAGAGCCGCTGTTGGAGGCTCATCTGCGCCTGCAGGTTCCTGACCTGGTGTTTCAGCCGTCGCTGGAGCTGGGAGCTTCAGACAGCCTCCATGAGCTGGTGGAGGGTTTGCTCAGAGACGTCTTCAAGACCTCCACTCTGGTGCCCCGTCTGGCTGAGCACAGCGGCTTCACAGACTACCAGGTACTGATGCCAAACTCACGGCTTTATCAATCATTTTGACCCATTAATTGGGTGACAAATAAGAGAGTGTGTGTCAGTGGAGATGATGTGTGTGACAGAGTTTGATCATGTTAAACTTTGAGGCTGTTGTGTGTGTAAGTGCTTTATGAGCAGATCTATAAATATATGTTGTGTTCTTGCACCATCAGGATGATATGGAGGACATGGAGGAGCTGGTGCAGACCCGTCAGCATGTGATGGAGCGAGTGAAGAGGATCATGATGAAGTGTTGTGAGTACCGGAACTCTCTGGAGTGCTACGCTTACCTGTACGTGGATGACCGCAAGGAGTTCATGCGTCAGTTTCTGCTGTACGGCCACGTGCTGACCAGCGCGGAGATTGAGGAGCATGCTGAACACGGTGTCCCAGAATCCCCTCCGACTCTGGAGCGCTTCCGGCAGCAGGTGGACTCCTACGAGCGGCTGTATGAGGAGCTGCAGCGGCTGGAGCCAGTGACGGTGTTCGAGCGCTGGATGAGGGTGGACGCTCGCGCCTTCAAGAGTGCGCTGCTCAACACCGTCAAGAAGTGGAGCTTGATGTTCAAACAGCACCTCATCGACCACGTCACTAACAGGTAGAACACTGTGGGCAGAAGCAGAGCTACTTAAAGGGTTAGTTCACACGGAGCTTCGTTCATGGAGTTTTCTGGAATATCGTGGAATTGTAAAGTCTATTCCAGACATTGAAAGTCAGAACTTTATATTTGTTTTGTGCCATATAAAGTCATATCAGGGAAGGTTTGTTTGTCATTTTAAATTTTATTACTTCCCTTACAGATTGCAATTGTAGTTTTTAAGCCACATTATTATTTACCTTTTTATTTGTTGGTATGTTCTTTTATTTCATTGTATTGTGCTTAAATTGATGCTATCTATACTAAAATAGAATCTTTTTTTACTGTAATTTGCCATAATATTCATAAATAATATATATTTGTTAGTTATTACTTCTCATTTATTATATTGGGAAGTATGGGGAGCTATAGGGATAGGGAGAATAGGGAGCTCTCGCATTTCATCTAAAATATCTTCATTTGAGTTCTGAAGGTCTCAAGGGATTGAAATGATGTGAGGAAGAGTAATGATGACAGAAGCGTATTTCTTTGTGTGAACTAACCCTTTAAAGGTACCGTGAAGTTCTTTGAGATGTGCTGTTTATCATTGGATGTTTGATATAATCTCAACTGAAACATGAAGGCGGCACGTTTGTATCTTCTACATGTGAGTTTTGTCACTGTTTTGGAGGCACTAGATTATAGATAGCCTTAAGACTAACATCTACAAAACTGTATTTTTATTTCACGAGGCCTGGAAGAGCCAGAATGCCTGGTCTGATGTGTGATGTGTTTTTCAGCCTGTCTGACCTGGAGGAGTTCATCCGGCTGACTGAGACCGGTCTGGGGCAGAAGGTGGAGGAGGGCGACTATGGAGGACTGGTGGAGATCATGGGTTTCCTGATGGCGGTGAAGGAGAGACAGAGCAGCACAGATGAGATGTTCGAGCCGCTGCAGCAAACCATTGACCTGCTCAAGACCTACCAGCAGGAGCTGCCGGATGTGGTCTACAAGCAGCTGGAGGTCAGATCATGCTCAGCTGTGCCTAATGTCCTGTGTTAAAGAGATAGTTCACCCAAATATGACAATCCTGTCATTGTTTATACACCTTACTCATCACAGTTCTGTTTGAGTTCCTTTCTTCTGTTAAACACAAAAGGAGAACTTTCTATGGGGTCTTGAGTGCACCTGTCATGTATTAGTGGATTAGCTGTTGTATTGTGTGTGTGTGTGTGTGTGTGTGTGTGTGTGTGTGTGTGTGTGTGTGTGATGCACAGGTGCTGCCGGAGAAGTGGAACAACATGAAGAAGCAGGCCGTGCAGGTGAAGCAGCATGTGGCTCCGCTGCAGGCCGGAGAGGTGGCTAACCTGCGCAGGAGATGTGCTGCATTCGATGTGGAGCAGCACACCTTCAGGGAGACCTTCCGCAAGAAACACTTCTTTAGGTGCAGCGCAGCTCTACGCTACACACACAACACACTGATTCACATAACAGAAAACTGCACAATCACTCATACAAACAAAGCAATCAAAATAAAATGAGTGTGTCCCAAATCATGCTTTACCATTTCAGACAGAAGTGCTTAGCACAAAGTGGAGATCCGTGCTCACTCTAATGGCTAATATTACCCACAGTACATTTTGTGTCGGATGTGAATTCAGTTAGAACTACAAACACGGGTACAAAGTGTTACAAACTACAAACATGCATGACTCCATTATGCATGCCTTGTTTACTGCTGGTTGCTAGGTCACCAATACTGCAGTCAGCTGCTCTAACAATGATGGTTTCCACTAAACTCTACAAGCTTTTAGGATGCTCTCTAAGCAGGTTTATGTCATTGTTGTGATCAGTTGCTTTGTTTGTGTTCAGGTTTGACAGTGTGAATGTGCACGAGCAGCTGGACGCAGCGCACACACAGATCCAGGAGCTGGAGACTCTGATGGCGGGCCTCACGGAGTCGGCCAATCTGTTTGAGGTGGGCGTGCCGGAGTACAAGCAGCTGAAGCAGTGCCGCAGGGAGCTGCCGGTGCTGAAGGAGCTGTGGGACCAGGTGCTGGCGGTGCGCTCCTGTCTGCAGGCCTGGCAGAGCATGCCCTGGAGCCAGATCAACGTGGACCACATGGAGACAGAGTGCAAGCGCTTCTCCAAGGAGCTGCGGCTGCTGGATAAAGAGGCGCGCGTGTGGGACGTGTTTAGCGGGCTGGACGGGACGGTGAAGAACACACTGACGTCACTGAGAGCAGTGGCAGAGCTGCAGAATCCGGCCATACGCCCACGACACTGGCAGCAGCTGATGATGGCCACCGGGGTCCAGTTCACCATGAACCAGGACACCACGCTCGCCGACCTGCTGCGCCTCAACCTGCACCACTTCGAGGTACGCCCACATGTACTTATTAAAGATCCCGCCAAATTCCAATAATAATGTGTTAGTTTTAGCATATCTTTTAGCTAGTGTCTCTAAAACAGTGACAGTATTCACGTTTAGAAGATATGAACCTGATATAAACATCTAAAGTGTGCAGTTTCCAGCTGCAACCCAGTAGTGGGAAACACCCATACACACTCATTCATTCATTCACACACACACACACACACTCATACACTACGGGCAATTTAGTTCATCAGTTCCCCTATAGCGCATGTGTTTGGACTGTGTGGGAAACCGGAGCACCCGGAGGAAACCCACACCAACACGGGGAGAACATGCAAACTCCACACAGAAACACCAACTGACCCAGCCGAGACTCGAACCAGTGACCTTCTTGCTGTGGGGTGACAGTGCTAACCACTGAGCCACTGTGTCACCCCTCAATTGAAGTTGTACAGTCATATATTCATTTCTGTAGATGGATTCAAGTTTTTGAATATGATTATTATCTATGATTGAATATGTGCATATGTCTGCCTGCAGGAGGAGGTGCGGGGCATCGTGGACCGCGCGGTGAAGGAGATGGGCATGGAGAAGGTGCTGGGAGAGCTGGACGCCACCTGGAGCAGCATGAGCTTTGAGTTCGAGGCTCACCCGCGCACGCAGGTTCCTCTGCTGAAGTCCAGCGAGGAGCTGATCGAGACACTGGAGGACAACCAGGTGCAGCTGCAGAACCTGATCTCCTCCAAGTACATCTCCTTCTTCCTGGAGGAGGTGTCATCATGGCAACGCAAGCTGTCCGTCACCGACTCCGTCATCTCCATCTGGTTCGAGGTGCAGAGGACCTGGTGTCACCTGGAGAGCATCTTCATCGGCTCCGATGACATCCGCTCGCAGCTGCCAGAGGTGTGTTATTCAGTATTACTCATTCACTTTCTCCTTTTGAAGAGTATTATCTTCAGCTTTTATCATCATATAGAGTATTATCACAATGTTCACCTCACTCACGTGGAAATATTTACCTGGAAATATATATCAGTGGTAAAGCTGAACAAAGCAATATGTGTGATTTGCCATGCTGAGGGGGTTATATTTGATGTTAAATGTAAAATAATCGAATGGTGTTTCACAAGACGTGACTCTTCTGACTTCATCAGCCATTATTATGAAGAAAAACTAATCCGACCACTCTTTTAGCCTGTGGGTTTCACATTATTAGGCTGCTGAGGGTTTTGTTGATCGTTTAATGTGTGCAATAAACACGTCTGTGGCTCCTTCACAATAACTTATAAAATCAGATTTGGACATTTTAATACTGTTTGAATGAAATCTGTGTTCACTGAGTCGAGAATCCAGTCAGAAGCTTGAGACTCGAAACCGCATTGTAAAGGGTTTATCTTCAAAACCCCTCCAACCAACCCACAACAGACTGCCAGTAATAATAATAAATATAGAAGAGAACTAAAGATGACGGACGCAATAGAATAGTGATACTACAATCAGGTGTTATAGAGTGTCATAAACCCTACATAAGAGAGGGAGGAAGTTAAATAGCAATAACAGTATAAATCACATTACTCCCCTGGAAGCACAGTCGTAGCAGAGAAATATGATAATAAGACTCGTCATACATCAGAGAATTTATGGGAGCCTCTAAATGAATATTTAATCTTTTCCAAGTGCTGGAATAACATCAGATCCTGAAGCAGAGCGATGCTTTAGTGGGATTAGAGGATTTCTAATGTAATAGAGCAGTAATGGTGTTTGAGTCTTCATTCATCAATATTCAGCATGAGCCTTCAGTGCTGTACAGTGTGTATGAGCAGGCCTGCACAATATATCACAACAGTATCTTATGGTGATACTAGTATATGCAGTATTCACAGCGCAGACATCGGTGATAAATACATTTATTTTATATTTTGGTTGTCTAAATTTGTCCAATCAGATGGGGTCTTACTATCTTTAGCCCCGCCCCATTAGTTGCTGTTCTGCTATTGGAGTGAATTACCCAAAGCTGAAAATAAACACTAATGGGTGGAGAGAGGAAACGACAGCCAATCAGAGTCAGAGTATCTGCTGAGGTGTTCCATCACTACACGTTTGCACAGTTTTTAAATCTGAATTACAATTAATTAAACCTGAAAAATATATATTTTACCTGTTTATTTCATTCATTCATTCATTCTCCTTCAGCTTAGTCCCTTTATTCATCAGGGGTCGCCACAGCGGAATGAACCGCCAACTATTCCAGCATATGTTTTACACAGCAGATGCCCTTTCAGCTGCAACCCAGTACTGGGAAACACCCATACACACTCACATTCTCACACACACACACACACTCATACACTCATACACTATGGACAATTTAGTTCATCAGTTCCCCTATAGCGCATGTGTTTGGACTGTGGGGGAAACCGGAGCACCCGGAGGAAACCCACACCAACACAGGGAGAACATGCAAACTCCACACAGAAACACCAACTGACCCAGCCGGGACTCGAACCAGCCACCTTCTTGCTGTGAGGCCACAGTATGACACCACTGCGCCACCGTGCCGCCCCTAAAAAACAGAATTTTTCTAAGGAAATGCTATATCGTAAGAAATATTGTTATTGCAACACTCCACATCAATATCTCATATTAATCCAGTAGCGTGCAGCACTCATGTGTTTGAGCAGTAAGTGTACGGCTCACCCAAAACACCCTATTCCTCACTCTTTACCGACGGCCTGTTTTGTGCTCTAATAGTCTGCAGTGTGTAAATGTGGAGCAGACGTGTGAGACGCAGAAGATCTGAGCATCTTGTCCTGCCCTGCGGCTCTGCGCTACACATGGAGATGTCCAGCGTCTGCTTTGGGCTGAAATCATTTGGATAATTACTGCACGCGCCTGTGGCCAGACTCACAGATGTGCTGCTGAGGGCTTTCTGTCCTAATGAAGTTGTGTTTTCCCTCATGAACGTCTCTGCAGGACTCCAAGCGCTTCGAAGGGATTGATGGGGATTTCAGAGAGCTGACGCTCGATGCCAGAAAAACACCCAATGTTGTGGAGGCCACCAATAAACCGGGCCTTTACAACAAGCTGGAGGACATCCAGAGCAGGTTTGCAGATATTTGTGTGTTTGATTATCTCAGCTTCCTCTCTGCAGGACGAACGGATGCTTTACGACACATATTTCCTCACTCGTGTTGTATTTTCCTCCAAATGAAAGAGTCATTAAGCACAACCTTTAAGTAAATGCTGAATTGAAGTTTACTTTATTTATATTGCACATTTAAGACTGACCAAAGTGCTTTACAGAGTCATGAAATTAGGAATAGCGTGTCCCATGATGCTCTGCTGTGATGTGTTTTGCAGGCTGGCTCTCTGTGAGAAAGCTCTGTCTGAGTATCTGGACACCAAGCGCTTGGCCTTCCCTCGCTTCTACTTCATCTCCTCTGCTGACCTGCTCGACATACTGTCCAGCGGCACCGACCCGCACCAGGTACACACACACACACACACACCGGCTGCTGACCTGACGGTGCGTTTTCACCACCACACATGACTAAAATGAGTGTTGTCATCATGTAAAATACAGTAACGTGTTTTATATAGTTTGTCTTTATGGAGCTCCTGTTAGAGAACCGGCTGAGTTATTACATTCATCACATTATGGAGAAAACCCAATGCCTAACAAGAAATAATATAATAAATAAATCAAATAAAATACATAGCACATTATGCAGATAAGCGTCCAACAATGAAGATAAATCACTCTCATGCTATTTGTATATTATTAAGGGTTGTTTTCCTCATTTTTGGTCTTACACCATTGGACATATTTAAGGTACAGTTCAGTAAAAATGTTAAAAGAATGGATAAAGTTAGTGACTCCTCATATTTTCTCAAGCATCAGACTACCATCTACATAAATATACCTATAGTTTTCTTGAATATCGTATCTGCCGCTAGATGGCGCTGCTGCTCGCGGCTGCTGGTCTGTCTGGGAGGCAGATTGCTAGTTTTGTGAAAGTCAGATCAGGACAGCGCTGTGTGCAGCCGCATCTGTGCTGAGGCCGTGCTCTTCCTCCCGCAGGTTCAGAAGCATCTGTCCAAGTTGTTTGACAATATGGCCAAGCTCCAGTTCCAGGCGGATGGGGAGGGCAGGCTCCAGAAGACCGCTCTGGGCATGTTCAGCAAAGAGGACGAGCACGTGCCCTTCAGCCAGGCCTGTGACTGCACTGGACAGGTACACACACACACACACACACATACATACATACATTTCCCTTGCCATACCTGTGACGGTGATACACACAAACACACACATATTACCTTTCCTCCAGGAAGTGGTTATATATGCGTTTAACACACACACACACATCAATCATTGATGCGCTTATTCAGAAGAGCAGTGCTGCTACCAGCAATAACATAATGGGTCATATATTCATATAAAGTATTATATCCAGTGCTGAGCATAAATGAGTTCACCCTCACAGATCTCTCGACTACAGTAATGTTCTCTCCATGATGCTTTACAGGCATATATGTGTGCAGATACATTACACTAGTCAGTACCAAAGACAGAACTGATGAACTTTGTCTGTGTGTGTGTGTGCAGGTTGAAGTGTGGCTGAACCGTGTTATGGACAGTATGAGAGCCACTGTGCGTCATGAGATGACAGAAGCCGTCGCTGCCTATGAGGAGAAACCCAGAGAACAGTGGCTGTTTGACTATCCGGCTCAGGTAGTGCACACACACTCATACACACACACACACACACACACACACTCTGATGACCTACAGCAGCAGATCCTCTACGCAGCATTATTCTGTGAATGAAAGATTGCAGGATTATAGAGATATGAATAGATAAAGAGATTCTGCAGCTCACTCATCAACTCGAATCAGCCAAACTGCTGGCATTGACAGTTTTCCTGCAGCTTCACAAACGGGATGATTAAATCCGCCTCTTCTGTTGTGAAGGTTTCGTTTGTGAGCCACTCGTGATTAAAGTGTCTGCTAAACCAATAAACATAATTCCTCAATCAACATTGATAGTTCTTTCAGTCTGAAGTGAAAAGTACCAGGGTGAAATGACGAGCGTAATGCAGAACACAGGAGGAAATGAGTGCATTAGTGACAGAGCTGTTTGATCAGTCGTGGATTATTATTGCTTATAATAAATGAGCATCTTACAGCACAATAAAACATTTGTCAGCCCAGTGAAGCGCATTTATATTATGTTTATTGTGTGTTAATATTAATGGATTGTAAAATGTATTTTTGCTATTGGTGTATTGTCTATGATTTGTATAGATGTATGTATATAATATATGTATGAATATAGTCAATCTATAGTCTATCTATACATCTATACAAATCATAGCCAATATACTAATTACAAAAACACATATTATAATCAATTAATATCTTACATGGCACATGGTACAATACATGATCAGCTGATGTGTTCCTGCAGGTGGCGCTGACCTGCACTCAGATCTGGTGGACCACTGATGTGGGCATGGCCTTCTCCAGGCTGGAGGAGGGATACGAGAACGCCATGAAGGACTATTATAAGAAGCAGGTGAACCAGCTGAACACACTCATCACCATGCTGATCGGGCAGCTGACGCCCGGAGACCGGCAGAAAGTCATGACCATCTGCACCATCGACGTGCACGCCAGAGATGTGGTGGACAAGATCATCACGCAGAAGGTGCTCAGAGTGCTTTGTGTTACATGTGTTGTGTAGAAGCCCACAATATAGAGTTTCAGCATCCATATCATGATGTGTGCAGACTCACAATACACACGTCACAGGATCTGCAGTGTAGAGTTCTGAGTCTAGCAGAGCTGGAGCACAGGGACTGCAGAGATGAACCATAATAAAGGGAACGTTTATCATTTGCATAAGTCCTGTGACTGTGTGAGCATTGCAAGAGAGTTTAAAGCATTCAGGAGCAAGAAAATTGAGCATTTATAACTTTAACAGATATGAATTGTATTTAATTATTTATACAATGAAGAGTATACGGATGACTCCGTTTGTGCACCTGAATCCTGCTAGACTGCCCAGAAAACACTGTTTATTTCAGTTTTATCCCTGCTCTTTTCTATTCATTATTATTTACTGTAATTAGTTTGTAATATTTGATGCATTATTTACTTCCCTGCAGAATTATGCAAATTAATGAATTCTTTGCAAATAGAGCGGTTTAAGCGGTCTGGGGAAATTGTGTTCACAATCCTCTTACTGTCATGCGTTAGAGAAGATCCGCGCTGTCTCTTGGGCTCTCCAGCTCATATTTTAGGCTCAGTTGAGGACATTGTGCTTCAGCAGAACTGGAGTCACTTTAACGCCCTTTGACCTCTGCAGATGATGGTGTTGATGACCAAGAAACGCTTCGTCCCACTTCACCTTCTTATTCTCAAAGCTTATCCTTTATTGAGAAGAGAGATCATAGTTTTGAGTGTGTAACAGAGGAGTGTGTGAGCTTTGCAACACACTGCTTCCTCATTAACGGGTCGTTCTGTTGCTTAGTTACGAGTCTGTCAATCATCCACACATCATCCACATTTCTGTCATATTTAATTTCCTGCCATATTGTTGGAAATGCAGCAGCAGCAGCAGGTTAATCTGCCATTCAGGAGTCTGTCATGCAGAGAAATCTCCTCAGTGTTTGCAGAGAATCATACAGAACACGTCTTTATGCTGGATTATGAATTCACATTGGTGTTGCAGATCATATATAACATGAAAGACTGAACATAAATATTTTCCATTAGTTTAAATACTAATTAATACTACAAGCAGAATCATCTGCCAATGGAGTCAGCAAAATGATCTAGTTTGTCCTTTTGACGTTAGATTACTCTGCTTCCTCCGTCGGCAGATTATTCTGCTTGTGTTAATGAGAAACTATATATTTAAGGTAAAACACTATATTTACTGCTTGTGTAGAAAATGCTTCTAGATTTAAGAATCTTTGATAATTGGACAAGAAACGAGACAAACCCTCAGCAGGTGAAGCATGTTTAGCAGCGCAGAACAAATAAACTTCTCCCGTTTGCTGTGAAAGTCAGCAGATTTGAGTAATGGAGCTGCCAGTCTGTGAGTTACAGTGACGTGACGCTGCTGTGCTCTTACTACAGGCGTTCTAGCATCTCTACAGCGGACATCAAGACGAAACCGCAGATTATTCAGTAGCTATACATGCGTGACATTTCATATGGTGTGTGTGCGCGTGCTCCCATGTGTGTGTGTGTGTGTGTGCGTGTGCGCCTGTGTGTGTGTGTGCGTGTGCGTGTGTGTGTGTGCGCGCGCTGGCGACAGCAGCGTGAGGAGTGTGAAAGTCCTTCAGGCGCCTCATGAGAGGATATTCACACACAGTTTCTCTGCATGACGAAAGCCGGAGTCTGTGATTGCTCATATGGGCTCTCAGTTGAAGGCCTGTGCTTCAGCAGTATAGCAGACCTAATCAGAGGCTCTTCAGCTGTGATACACACATGAAGTCTACATTATTCGCCCTCCTGTCAAACTTTGACTAATATTTCACAAGTAGTTTTTTCAGCACGCTTTTACACATAAGAGTGTTAATACCTCATCTCTAATAGCTGATTTATTTCACCATGATGACAGCACATAATATGTTCAGCTTAAAGAGACATTTAAAGGCTTCACTAGGGTAATTAGGGTAAAGTTAGGGTAATTAGGGTAAAGTTAGGGTA
>CAIGQW010049153.1:624-13621 GCA_903798125.1 Danio choprae
TTTTATTTTATTTTATTTTATTTTATTTTATTTTATTTTATTTTATTTTATTTTATTTTATTTTATTTTATTTTATTTTATTTATTAAATGCAAGATGCGGCTCTTTATTAACAGTACTTGTGAAAGGTTCAATGTTGGGACTGATCTGAATTTCTGGCTTTTGTTTATTACAGTGAATACCACTTATTTTATTTTATTTATTTTATTTATTTTATTTATTTTATTTTTTATATGTTATCACTGATTAAATGAGGATCTTGTGAAAGATTCAGTGTTGGGACCGATCTGAATTTCAGGCAAGTGTGTTGCCACAGCATTTTTTAACATCATGCAGCGATCTGACAATTGCATTTTGGGTATGAAACTTTCTTTATATACTTTTAAAATGATTAGATGTCCTGGTTCAAGTTTATATGCTTGTCAGATTGAGTTTTTCCTCATTTATAACAAGGCATAATTACTTCCAAAGAAATGTCCCAGGTTCCTTTTATTGACTTTTGCAATTGTGCCAGTTGCATAAATTGTCAACTGAAGTCCATTGCTATCCACTATAACACACAGACCTTTAAGGGAAGTGAGCTCAAAGTTATGAATGACTATCTGCTAGAGCCATCATGACAAATGAAGATTTATGGACTCTTTTTCCCCATGAGAGGCATAACATCTTTTCAGGGAAGCATGATATCATCTGTTTTCATTTGCCTGAAAGCTTCACTCCTTCCACTGTATCTATATTTAATAATAATGCTCATGATGGGATGCATTAAATGTCAAAAGGCAAAAGTAAATGTACGGTCAGTCAACAACGACTGCTATCTGTAACCATTGCTGCGTGTGTGTTTCTTTTCATCCCTTCTTTCATACAGTTTGTTTCAGATGATTCTTTTTGCCATGTATACTTGCATATAAATTGGTTACTTGGAAGTAATGTGCTTGCAATATAAATAGACTCACACATCGATGTGTAGTAGAGAAAGCTGCCAACTCATTTTCATGTGTGGGCGTGTACACATATTCATACAAAAAATGTGTCCATCTATGTTGTGTCAGTTTTGCAAATATACTTAGAAATACTCAAAACAGAATCCAGCTTATTTTTTTACAGTTAATATCACCATTTTATTTTATTTTTTATTTTCATTCATTCATTCATTTTCTTTTCGGCTTAGTCCCTTTATTAATCTGGGGTCGCCACTGCGGAATGAACCGCCAACTTATCCAGCATATGTTTCACGCAGTGGATGCCCTTCCAGCTGCAACCCATCACTGGGAAACATCCATACACACTCATTCACACACACACATACACTATGGACAATTTAGCTTATCCAATTCACCTATAGCGCATGTGTTTGGACTGTGGGGGAAACCGGAGCACCCGGAGGAAACCCACGCCAACACGGGGAGAACATGCAAACTCCACACAGAAATGCCAACTGACCCAGCCGAGGCTCGAACCAGCGACCTTCTTGCTGTGAGGCGGTCTTGCTACCCACTGCGCCACCGTGAGGCCCTATTTTATATTTTATTTATTTTTTCTGTTATGTTTTGTTTCATTTTTATTTATTTCATTTTATTTTGTTTTATTTCATTTTATTGTATTTTTTCTTTTGTTTTATTATTTTATTATTTATTTTATTTTTATTTTATTTATTTATTGATTCATTATTTATTTCTGTTTTGTTTTATTTCATTTTCATTTATTTCATTTTATTTTGTTTTATTTCATTTTATTGTATTTTTATTTTTTTATTTTTTTATTTTATTTTTATTTAATCGATTTATTTATTTATTTATTTATTTATTTATTTATTTATTTATTTATGTATGTATTTATTTATGTATTTATTTATTTATTTATTTATTTATTTATTTATGTATGTATGTATTTATTTATTTATTTATGTATTTATTTATTTATTTATTTATTTATTTATTTATCTGTTTGTTTATTTGTTTTGTTTTGTTTTATTTTCATTTATTTCATTTTATTTCGTTTTATTTTACTTTATTTAATTTTTCTGTTTTGTTTTAATTTATTTTAATTTATTTTATTTTATTTTGATATAAGTCCTGAATAAACTATTACATATATGTAGCATTTTTAAAAAATATATATTAATAATTTGATCAAACCTGTCATATTTTGCAAATATTCAAACAAATATTATGTCTACTGTACATTCTGTAACATCATATTAATGTAGCATTATCTTCTATAATTTGAAACAGCACATTTAATTTGTTTTATTTTATATCCATTATTTATCAACACAGGAAAAACGATCTCCTTTAAACTACAAAGATCAGTGTATTAAAATAACATACGTACATCCCTTATCCCTATAGTCAAAAGCTCCATAAGTCAGACATTAAAGACATTAAACTGGCCAAAAACTGAAGATCCACAAAACCAATAAATGGCCATATTGTTTGACCCTAGTCTAGTTTTTCAGCAAGAGAAATGAATTATCTGCACATCTCCATCTTCATAAGAAGCATTAGTTACGAGTCTGAGGTCTCCGAGTAGCATATGAGACCCTGTATAAATATCTTTATTAAAACCATCCATCCAAACACACGTTTCTCTCTCTCTCAGATGGGATCATATGTAACCACAAAACACTGGAATAAGCAGAGGAACTGCACCTTCGCACTGAAATCACATTACGCCTTAACACCACGTGGCTTTTAATGAGAAAGAAATCGACTGACTTGAATCGTTGACTTCGAATATTGCACTTCGATTAAAGAAAGTATACTTATAAAAGATGAATTTTCACTTACAAAGTAATGCGATTGTATCTGCTCATGAACTCATACACTCGGAATACTCTGTATATGAAACAGATGCTCCTGGAGCAGATCAAACCATCCAGTACAACTATACGCAGTGGGAAAAAGATATCTTTTTTTAATTTTTTCATCCCTTACGTCTGTAAGAAAGCTTTAGCGCAATTTGAGCAGATCGAAATCACTTTTTAAAGCGGTGGCAAGAAAATAATGCAATTCAATTAATCTTTATATCTATAGCGCTTTTACAATGTAGATCAAAGCAGCTTAACATATATTCATTCATTCATTCATTTTCTTTTCGGCTTAGTCCCTTTATTAATCTGGGGTCGCCACAGCGGAATGAACCGCCAACTTATCCAGCATATGTTTTACGCAGCGGATGCCCTTCCAGCTGCAACCCATCACTGGGAAACATCCATACACACCCATTCACACTCATACACTATGGACAGTTTAGCTTACCCAATTCACCAATTTACCTGTCTTTGGACTTGTGGGGGAAACCGGAGCACCCGGAGGAGCACCCGGAGGGGAGAACATGCAAACTCCACACAGAAATGCCAACTGACCCAGCTGAGGCTCGAACCAGCGACCTTCTTGCTGTGAGGCGATCGTGCTACCCACTGCGCCACCGTGCTGCCCAGCTTAACATATAATTTCTAGTAAATTAAAATTTAAACTGTGCTAGGAAGGCTGTTCAAGAGTTTAGGTGCCAAATATGAGAAAGATCTACCGCCTACAGTTGATTTTGATATTCTGGGAATAATCAATTGTCCAGAATTAATTGAGCATAGTGGATGTGAGGAGCTGTAATACACCAGGAGCTCCCTCAAATACTCAGGGAGCTAAGCTGTTTAGGGCTTAGTAGGTAGTCAGTAAACGTTTTTAATTTATACGATGTTTAATAGGGAGCCAATGCAGAGATGAAAGAGCTGGAGTAATATGATCATATTTCTTTGTTCTAGAAAGCACTTTAGCAGCTGCATTTTGAACCAGCTGAAGTTTGTTAATTAGGCCAACAGGGCAACCGCCTAGTAACGCATTACAATAGTCTAACCGACAGGTCATGAAAGCATGAACAAGTTTTCAAGTTTTCGCATCAGACATTGATAGCACATGTTGAGGTTTGGCAACATTTTTAAGATGAAAAAAAAAGTAGTTTTGCAGATGCTTAAAATCTGGCCTTCAAACGACCCATTTAACATTCATTCATTCATTTTCTTTTCGGCTTAGTCCCTTTATTAATCTGGGGTCGCCACAGCGGAATGAACCGCCAACTTATCCAGCATATGTTTTACGCAGCCGATGCCCTTCCAGCTGCAACCCATCACTGGGAAACATCCATACACACTCATAACACACTCATACTCTATGGACAATTTAGCTTACCCAATTCACCTAAAGCGCATGTCTTTGGACTTGTGGGGGAAACTGGAGCACTCGGAGGAAACCCACGCCAACACGGGGAGAACATGCAAACTCCACACAGAAACGCCAACTGACCCAGCCGAGGCTCAAACCAACGACCTTCTGGCTGTGAGGCGATCGTGTTAGCCACTGCGCCAGCGTGCTGCCCCCCCATTTAACATATTTAATATAAATTATCCCCCCTTTCACAAGATGTACAATAAGTCTCTGATGTCCCTAGAGTGTGTATGCAAAGTTTCAGCTCAAAATACCACACAAATAATGTGTTATACCTCTTTGAAACTGCCTCTTTTAGACTTTAATCCTAATTGTGCTGTTTTGGTGACTGTTGCTTTAAATGCAAATGAGATGTGCTCTTTTCAAAAGAGGGCGGAGCTACAAATGCCTATGTGTCAGCATAGTGGCAGATTCAAAAACAAGACTGGCATCATATGCTAATGAGGGAGAGATTGTCACTAATGGGCGGGGCTTTCCCCCATTTCCCATTGAAGATACATTGAAGTCTTATGAAGTGAAACAATTAGTCTGCTCAAGAAACTGCAGTTTTGCTTCATAAGACCTCAGCGTTTCTTCAGGAGCCACAATGTATTTATTTTGTGTTCATTTCTTGACTTATCTGAATATAGAGATTGATATTGTGTTGGCTAAAAATGAACGTAAACGTGTTGGAAAACATGGCAGCTTTATATATATATATAATTAATGCACAGAAAGAAAAGAGGTAAAAATGAAAACAAAAACTCAAAATGACAAGGGTCATATTTAGAATTAATGTTCAATAATAAATGTCATCAGCTGTTTACAGAAAAGACTATAATATTACTATTACTGCCTCCTCACCGGTCTTCCCAAAAAGACAGTCAGACAGTTGCAGCTCATCCAGAATGCTGCTGTCAGGATTCTGACCATAGCCAGAAAATCCGAGCACATCACACCTGTCCTCAGGTCTTTCCACTGGCTCCGAGTTACATTCAGAATAGATTTTAAAGTATTACTACTTGTCTATAAATCACTAAATGGCCTAGGACCTCAATACATTACAGATATGCTCACTGAATACAAGATCAAAACAGATCACTCAGATCATTAGGATCAAGTAAATTAGAAATTCCAAGGGTTTCAGTCAAAGCAGGGTGAATCCGCCTTCAGCTACTAACAGCGCCCTCCACTGCTGGAATCAGCTTCCAGAAATGATCAGATGTGCTCCAACATTAGGCACATCCAAACCAAGACTTAAAACACATCTGTTTAGCTGTGCCTTTACTGAATGAGCACTGTGCTACGTCCCACAGATCGCACTGTTATGTCTTTCTTTACTTTTTTCTTCTCATTTTAACACATTTGAATCTGTTTTTAGCTGTTTAACCATTTGTATGAAGTGTGCTACATAAATAAACTTGCCTTGCCTAGTCACTTGACCTGGGTGTTTCGGATCATGCTTCGGTGAAGTGTTTCAAAACACTTGCGCTTCAGGATCTCGACATCCCTACAGAAGATGGTTATCGAAATTACATTAGAAATATGGCATGAAGACTGCTGGTTTAAAGTATAAGTACTACATTGATAAAAACGAATGCTTTTTATTTGTACCTAGGGGGTTCGGATTTGCTTTAAGGCAATTTGAACATAACAGATTAAAACCAGAAATCACAGTAGTTTCACTTTTTTCAGTGTACTTAAATATAAGTAGTCAGTTTGACTTGCAACTGACTGAAGTACAAACCCTCAAAACTAATACATACGTACATTAATTGAGTAAAATTACTCTCTAGCATTTTAACACCCCCTGCTGATAACCACTGACTTGCATTTTGCAAATCACCCACTACAATGGTTACAGCTAAAGAAATCATCCAAGTCACCAACATTTTTAGTGGCCCGAGGGAGAGTAAATTAGCAGCAAATGTTCATTTTTGGGGTGATCTCTCCATTTAAGTGCTTAATGAGACACGCAGACAGAGAAAAACAGAGAAATCTCATCACGGAAATAAATGAGTATGAGTATGAATGAGCATATTTGGCAGAATGTAATTACCGGATTAAAAGGAGGGGAATGCACATTAGGAATAAAGCAACATTAGAGGCAGGGGTGTAATGGCGTCTTTGTGGAAATGTTTCATGTTCTCCAAGCACTGGATCAAAGTGGGATTTTTCTTCTTGTTTCTTCTTCTTCTTCCTCTGTCTCGTGGTAGAAGTGGATATAATTTTCTAGGATGTGGAACTCAGTCATTTGACAGCAGAAATAAAAAATGAAATATAGACTGGCCTCGCTATTCAAAATGAGGAAGGCGTCATGTTCATGAATCATTTAGGGCAGCGAATGTGCTTCCAAGACAAATACGTGGAGATGTCTAAAAATGTTTGAGAAGAAGTTATAAAAGAAACTTTATACGCCTTTTCGTTTAGTCATGGATATTTATACGCTCTATTGATAAGAGGTCAGGTCAATTTGGCCATTGATATGTTTATTCATTCATTCATTCATTTTGGCTTAGTCCTTTTATTAATCTGGGGTCGCCACAGCGGAATGAACCGCCAACTTATCCAGCTTACCCATCCACACAGAAACGCCAACTGACCCAGCCGAGGCTCGAACCAGCAACCTTCTTGCTGTGAGGCGAACGTGCTATCCACTGCGCCACCGTGAGGCTTGATATGTTTAAATGTGTAGAAATGTAGTCATCTTCTAGCTGAAACACCTATTTTTATTTACAGTATAATGCTAATAGGGCCGCACGGTGGCGCAGTGGATAGCACAATCGCCTCTCAGCAAGAAGGTTGCTGGTTTGAGCCTCGGCTGGGTCGGTTGTCATTTCTGTGTGGAGTTTGCATGTTCTCCCCGTGTTGGCGTGGGTTTCCTCCGGGTGCTCCGGTTTCCCCGAGTCTAAAGACGTGCTAAAGGTGAATTGGGTAGGCATATGTGTGTGAATGAGTGTGTGTGGATGTTTCCCAGTAATGGGTTGCAGCTGGAAGGGCATCCGCTGTTTAAAACATATGTTGGATATGTTGGCAGTTCATTCTGCTGTGGCGACCCCAGAATAATAAAGGGACTAAGCCGAAAAGAGAATGAATGAATGAATAATGCTGATATTGTGTACAGTACATCATTCATTTGTTCAATTTTTTTTTTGTATCTTAACATTTATTTTTTATGCAGTCAAGATGACTTATGACAATTTACAGATATAGATTTATTTTTTATTTAAGTTATTCTAACCTAAAGTCATTTATTAAATCTTTTGTAACAACTAGTCAAGTAATAACAAGTCCTTCAACTTATTGTCCTTCTTTTACATGAGAATTTGTGGAAAAGTTTTAGCAGGAGCACTTTTAGCTTAGCTTAGCATAGGTCATTGAATCGGATTAGACCATTAGCATCTGGCTTTTTAAAAATGTTTTAATCATTTTCCTTTTTCTGTTGGTCTTAGTACAAAATGTAACTGCAGAAGAGTCAAACTTTAAATAGGAAAATTATTGAAACTCTTTCATCTTTTTTGAGCGAGATGCTAACGGTCTAATCTGATTAAATGATCTATGCTAAGCTAAGCTAAAAGTGCTTCTACCAGACCCAGAGATCGGTTGAATAGATTAAAAGATGGTAAAACTCTATGGTAAAAAAAATAAATAATATAATTAGTATTTCTTTGGGGTATCCTTTAAAGTAAATTTAAAAAAAAACTTAAATTTTTAATAATCCTATAAGCTAATTCCCTTAATTATATACACAGATTTATGCAGGTTATTTTGACCATTATTGAGAGCATTGTTTATTTTATGTAAATGTGTGTAAATATTAGTGCTGGAAAAAAGATTCATTGAAAATTATACAACACAATTTTGTTACACAGATATTTTTAAACACAGATATAAACGTATGTATAATTTGTACCATATGCATGTGTATTTATATCTAAATATAAATAAACATTTTCTCAAATATAAGCATGCATGTGTGTATTTATATTTATATATACATAATAAATTCTGTATACACAGTACACAGACATATTTTAAGTCAAAACAAACCTTTATTTTGGATTAATTATGATAATATTTTCCCAGCACTAGTAAATATATATATATATATATATAATATTATATGCAATATTATTGAATAATATGCAACATTTACATAATATATGTACAAAACAGTTTGTAAAGTCATATTGTCTCTCTTAGTAGATATACAGTGTTATTTTTTCTGTATTAATAACATTAATAATTGATAAATCCTGTAATAAGTTTTATTTTATCAAGGACTGTACATTTTGTGTATTTCCATGAATTTTGTACCATATCATGATTACAGACTTAAACCAATTCCCAACTTCAGCTTTAGTTCTGTAAATGCTGCAATCCCATTCAAGCACTGTTTAGCTTTTGGCTGTTTCTGTTTCTGCCTTCGAGCATTTCATAAAGCACTGGAGGTCAGAGGTCTGACGCCGGAGCTCTTATTGCCTACACGAGACTCTTTTGCTTTTCTGGACAGTTTTCGGTTAAACAGCTCGTTTAATCCGAGCCCGCCTGACAGGCTGGTTTGTGACCCTGTCAGTATGGAGCCTGTTAAAGTCTGCGGTGTTTGCTGATTGGTGGCTCCAAGCTCGAAGACTGAAGAGTTTGCTGCGTGTTTTGAGGCCGAAAGCACAATGTCCGAGCGATTTAAACCCCGATGATCATCTAACGAGCAGCGGAGAGCCGAAGCTCCCGACTGTTTTGGCTGTGGGCAGAAAGAAGAGATAGATTTGTTCCAACTCGCGCAGTAGTCGAAAAAAAGCAGTTAGCGAAGCCCTTGGGGACGAACGGACTCTGCTGTTCCTTTTAAAAGAAGTGAAGCGCCACTGATCTCCGGCAACCTTTAAAAGCGGCTCCTGCGGTCTGATGTGCAAGCAGCCGTTTGTATGCATGCTTTAACACTGACACTGAGCTGTGCAGAACATCGCTGATATTTTTACATATTAAAGGGGGTCATGAACTGCCCTTTTTATTTATTTTGAAGTGCTCTCTGAGGTCCATGTATAATGGTAGGATCATTTTTACCTCATAAGTAAACATGGTTTGAATGTGGGTGGTGAATCTGCACGACCCAATATTGATATAATGAATCAATATTGGCTGCTATTGGTTATGTAATTGTTTGTTTTATTGTTCGTGCTAATTTTCATATTTTTACATTTGGATTACTTTTGGATTACATTTGGATTACCATCTAACACTCACTTAAAGAGCAATTCACAAAAAAAAAAATAGGCTCATTTTATAACTCCCCTAGAGTTAAACAGTTGAGTTTTACAATTTTTTAACCTAGCCAATCCTTGGATCTGGCAGGAGCACCGTTAGCTTAGCTTAGCATAGATCATTAAATCGGATTAGACCATTAGCATCTCAGTCAAAAATTTCATAAAAAGTGTTTCGATAATTTTCCTATTTAAAAGACCACATGATCATCTAACAAGCAGTGGAGAGTCGAAGCGCCTAAATGTTTTGGCTGTGGGCAGGAAGAAGAGATAGATTTATTCCAGCTCGCGCAGTAGTAAAAAAAAAAACAGTTAGCGTTAGCTTTTAAAGAACTGATACACCACTGATCTCCTGTGGCCTGATATGCAAGCAGACGTTTTTATGCATGCTTTAACACCAACACTGAGCTGTGCAGAACATCGCTGATATTTTACATATTAAAGGGGTCATGAACTGCCTTTCTTTTATTTCTGAGGTGCACATATAATCGTGGGATCATTTTTACATTGCATGTCGATAGTGAATCTGCACGACTTAGAAGTAAACGTCCAACTTCCATGAATCAGTATTCTCTGTTATTGGTTATGTGATTGTTTATGTTTTAAACAATCACATAAATGTGATTGTTTACATTTGGATTACATTTGGATTTCCATCTAACGCTCACTTAAAGAGCGATCCACTTTAAAAAATATATATATTTTCATTAGTTTTATAACTCCCTACCATCTACCATTTTTGAATCCATTTAGCCAATCCCCGGATCTGTCAGGAGCACTTTTAGCTTAGCTTAGCATAGGTCATTAAATCGGATTAGACCATTAGCATCACGGCCTTAAAAAAAAAAAAAAAAAAAGTTTCAATAATTTTAAAGACCCAATGCTCTTATAACAATGTAATTTTGTTTTCAGACTAATAAGAACATTGTACAACAATCTCTTATGTGTTTATTGATCATTTTCATGTGACGTCACACCATTAAGGGAACACCCCCCATGGTAGGCAAAACTTTACTTCCCCCCCGCAGACTGCCAAGAGTGATTTCTCTTTCTTTTTTTTGCAAAAAAGCTGTATAATTGTTGTGCAATAAGATATATCATTACTAATCGATGAGGAGACATGCCTGAGCTGTGCTTTTACAGAAAACCCTTCACAGAAAGAACAGCCAGAAATGAGACATTTATGGATTTGTGCCAAATACTAGCATCATTGACCCATAACAATCTGTGATACATAGGCTATATATAACTGTTAGTACATTTGTATGCTTTTTATACCGTTTCTATTCTAATTTGCAGGTTAAGTGCAATTAAAGTCTAAATTGAAATGCAAAGTTAAAGTATAAATATCAAACGTGAATATATAGATTTTCCCTACCAGCAAATGTTAATCAAAGCAAAACAAACCAACACCAATTATAAAGGCAGACACTTTCACACTATATCACCAATGACAGAGGAACATCCACAAGATAGATGTAAACATTGCCGAATTGTAGCTCTGAGAGGTATATGAGGGTTTTAAATGTCTGAAAAATGGCTACGAGTGCAGAATATGGATCGCAAGTGCCCAAAATGTAGTTTTGGATCATATATTACAGTTTTGTTCTGTTGATATGTGATCCAAATATTCAGTGCTTGAAACAGATAAAAATATGGCAAGGCACGTTTATTTATATAGCACATTTCATACACAATGGTAATTCAAAGTGCTTTACATAAACGGGAATATACGACCAATTTGTGCTGCATTTCTATGGAGATCACAGTGTAGCTGCCTTTAAGGCCCATTGTTTATTATTTTGCCTGCCAGGGCTCTGCATGTGTCACATGACATGATCAGAAAGAGCTACTATAAGAAACCCTTGTTATTAGCGCCACCTGTGGTCATTCGGTGAGCTTTTCAATGCATAAGTAACATCCAATACTTTGAATGTGATTTAACGCTCTGATATACTCGTTGCAAAGTTTACCAATGGACTGTGCATCTCACTCCCTGCGATTTGGAGCATCACTGAAACTGTACTGTGAAGTCTGCTAGTGCACTACAGCGTAATTGGAACGTAACCATATGTTTCATGAAGGCACTACTGAGAGATTCTGTGCCTTCCAGCCTCGCAAATCCAACTCATTTTCTATATCCCGCAAGGATAATGATAAGGTATGTGGTAATATGTGCAGCATTTCAGACAATAGTACAATGCCTGAATTATTCTGACAGATTTTGCCAAGAGAGCGCAAGCAGGTGATTTACTTAGTATTTAACGCCTCGCTTCCCATAATGCAGTTTGGCAGAGATGCACAATATAAATATATTTATATTGTATAAAAGTTTTTTAACAGAATTGACAAAAGTATAACATGACAAATCCACAAGTGATTTCAAGACTTTGACAAATCATGATTATAAAACAGTCATAACCTAATATATGTGTTGTAAATCCATATTGTATCTGATCAGCACCATCTCATCAATGAGTGAATTAGAAAAAATAATGTTTAAATTTTTTTAACCACGTTATTACTGCACGTACCTTTTTTATTTAAAAGAAATTGGTTTAAAATACACTTAAAGTATATTACACTCACCGGCCACTTTATTAGGTACACCTTACTAGTATCGGGTTGGACCCCTTTCACCTTCAGAACTGCCTTAATCCTTCGTGGCATAGACTCAACAGGGTACTGGAGATATTCCTCCGAGATTTTGGTCCATATTGACATGATAGCGATAGAATATTCAGGTAGGCTGTGGCATCAACAAGGCATTTGCCTCCACAGAACTGCCGCTCACTGGATATTTTCTCATTTTTGAACCATTCTCTGTAAACCCTAGAGATGGTTGTGCATGAAAATCCCAGTAGATCAGCAGTTTCTGAAGTACTCAGACCAGCCCGTCCTGCACCAACAACCATACCATGTTCAAAGTCACTTAAATCACCTTTCTTCCCCGTTCTGATGCTCGGTTTGAACTGCAGCAGATCGTCTTGACCATGTCTACATGCCTAAATGCATTGAGTTGCTGCCATGTGATTGGCTGAGTAGAAATTTGCGTTAACGAGCAGTTGGACTGGTGTACCTAATAAAGTGGCCGGTGAGTGTGTTTAACAATATATAAGTGCACACACACAGACACAGTTCTGAATAAATATAATTATAATCTGGATGATATATGTTTTTTTCTGCTTATTAATACAGTTGGCTAAACATTTGAAGAAAACCAAGATTAATCTTTGTTCAGAATAAGCAATTGGGTCATGTGTGGATTTGCATAAGATTCAGTAGCATAGGTCTTCATAATCCATTCTCCACCCGGCTTTGAAGTTTATGACAAGTTTAAAGGTTAATATTATTAAATCAAAACTACAGTGTCCTAAGGATATTATTCATAGACATTTATACATATTTCAGCCTCTGCGAGTTCATTAGCATAAACAAAAGAAATTGTCTGCATGTGATGTGCATTAGCTGACACCAGCATATTTGAGCATAAGCACACACACACACACACACACACACACACACACACACACACACA
>CAIGQW010049155.1:0-13752 GCA_903798125.1 Danio choprae
TCTCCTCTTCCTCCATTCTCCTCTGTTTCTCTTCCTCCTTCCTGGCCTTTTCCTTTTCCTCCATTTTCTTCCTTTTCTCCTCCTCGGCCTTTCTCATTTCCTCTTCCTTCCTCACTCGGATCTTTTCTTCCTGCTCAATCCTCATCCGTTCTTCCTCAACTCTTCTCTTTTCCTCTTCGCATTTCTCTAGCTTCCTCTTCTCTTCCCTCTCCATTCTTCTTCCTTCCTCCTCTATTGCAATCCTTTTTCTCTCTTCCTCTCGTTTCCTCTCCTCTTCCCTCTTTCTTTCCTCCTCTCTCGCAATCCTTTTCCTCTCCGCTTCCTGTTCCTCAAGCTTCTCCCTCTTCTCTTCCTCTCGTTTCTTTTCCTCTTCCCTCTCCATCCTCTTTCTTTCCTCCTCTCTTGCAACCCTTTTCCTCTCCACTTCCTCTTCCTCTAGTTTCTTCCTCTTTTCTTCCCCTCGTTTCTTTTCCTCTTCCCTCTCTATCCTCTTTCTCTCCTCCTCTCTCGCAATCCTTTTACGCTCCTCTTCCTCTAGCTTCATCCTCTTCTCTTCCTCTTCCCTCTCTATCCTCTTTCTATCCTCCTCTCTCGCAATCCTTTTCCTCTCCTCTTCCTGTTTCTCCAACTTCCTCTTCTCTTCCTCCCTCTCCAACCGTTCCATCCTCTCTTCCTCCTCCAGTCTCTTCCTAACTTCCTCTTCCTGTTTCCTCTGTTCTTCTTGCTTTCTGTGTATCTCCTCCACTGATTTCTCTTGGGTGTGCAGCTCAGAGGTTTTAAGCGAGTCCACAGATGTGTTAGAGGTTTTTCTGTTGTGTCCTTTGCGCAGGTCCTCCATGGACCCGTGTCCTGAGCTGTTCAAACTGAAGGTTGAACCGGCTCTGGATCCTTTGGTCTCGGGCTCTTCAGTGTAGACGTGACTGCCGTTAATGCACACGTTAGTCTGCGCTAATCCAAGAGAGGCCTGGGAAACCTTACTGTCAGAGCTTCCGGTGCGCTTGTGCTTTAGGAACTTGAATTTCTTTTTGCCTTTGAAAAAAAAAAGAAAAAAAGAGGGAAGTTATGAGTTTAACATTAAAGGTCCCGGGAAGTGTTTTGAAAGGTGCATTTTTTTTATTCGATGTTTGATGTAATCTCAACTGAAACATGAAGAGAGGGTGGGACTGTGTAGCTCCTCCCCTTTTTAAAAAACAGCCAAGAGTAATTAAACAAAAAAAAAAAAAAAAAATATATATATATATATATATAAGGGTTTTGTGGGTGTTTCCCAGTGATGGGTTGCAGCTGGAAGGGCATCTGCTGTGTAAAACTTATGCTGGATAAGTTGGCGGTTCATTCCGCTGTGGTGACCCCAGATTAATAAAGGGACTAAGCCGAAAAGAAAATGAATGAATGAATGAATGAATGAATATGTATATATATATATATATATATATGGTTTGGTATATTAATTATTAGTGATAATGATAATAAGTTTTGATAATAAATGATAATAAGTAATATGTTTTGTTCACCCTTTGGTTTGCTACTTATTTGTTTCCATGGTTGCCTATTATGTTCACCTGCCCCTTGTTTATTCATTGTTTGCACCATTACATATAAGCCTTTACACAAAACACAGGAACAAATAAAAACACACAACAAAAAACAAAACACAACAACACAAAAAACAAAACCCAACAAAAAACAAAAACACAACACAATTTCAGTATCCAGTATTACCTTAACATTTGTTTGTTAAGCTGTTTGTGTTTGCCAGTTAGATCCTAATATCCTCACCTTGCCTTACCAGGTACCACAATATGTACATTACCTGACAAAAGTCTTGTTGTTGATCCCAGTTGTTAATGCAACAAATAATAACTTGACTTCTAGTTGATCATTAGGAAAAGTGGCAGAAGGTCGATTTTTCTATGAATTATTTGGTCAACTGCATCCCCAATCATCACAAATACTGCAGAAGACCTACTGGAACACGCATGGACCCAAGATTCTCACAGAAATCAGTCAAGTTTGGTGAAGGAAAAATCATGGTTTGGGGTTTCAGTATGGGGGCGTGCGAGAGATCTGCAGAGTGGATGGCAACATCAGCAGCCTGAGGTATCAAGACATTTGTGCTGCCCATTACATTACAAACCACAGGAGAGAGCAAATTCTTCAGCAGGATAGCGCTCCTCCTCATACTTCAGCCTCCACATCAAAGTTCCTGAAAGCAAAGAAGGTCAAGGTGCTCCAGGATTGGCCAGCCCACTCACCAGACATGAACATTATTGAGCATGTCTGGGGTAAGATGAAGGAGGAGGCATTGAAGATGAATCTAAAGATGCTTGATGAACTCTGGGAGTCCTTCTTTGCCATTCCAGATGACTTTATTAATAAGTTATTTGAGTCATTGCAGAGATGTATGGATGCAGTCCTCCAATCTCATGGGAGTCATACACAATATTCATTCTTTCTCCACCGCACCATGACTTTATATTCTATACTGTACATTATTTCTGTTAAGTGACAAGACTTTTGTCTAAGCAAAGTCAGACTTTACTGTTCTGATTAAATTATTAAAAATAAAAGCATGATCATATTTTATTTTGGTAAAATAAGCGTAATCTAGAGGCCTTTGCCTTTCATATAAGCCACTTCTGATACCAAATGATCAACTAGAAGTCAAGCTATTAATTGTTGTTCCTAAAATTTGGATAGGCGACAAGACTTTTGTCAGGTAGTGTATATATGATAGTGGAGATGTCTAGAATTTATCTACCTGGTCTCACTAATACTGAGACAACATTATTATTTACATGACATATGCATTTGGCAAATGCTTTCAGAGTGAGTGAGACACACATTTTATAGCTAATGCATTGACTGGAACTCTAACTCATAACATTGGTGTTTCTAGCACATTCTCTTCTGTTTGAGCCACAAGAAAAATCTGCAATCGCACATCTATATAACTGTAAATATTACCTTCAGGGGACTCTACGTTGAGGCCAGACGATCTGCTCAGACTGATGGGTGAGTCTTTTTCAGGCAGCGTGGCGAGAGTGGACATGGACTGCGACATGTTACGTTGCAAACCAGACTTGGGTACAAACAGAGACTTGAGCTTGTTCTTCTTTTTGGCTCCAGATGTGTTATTTTGCTCCTCTTCGGCCTCACTGTCAGTCAGTACCTGTCCGACTGAAGGCACGATGGCGGAAGCGGAGTCCGACATCCCGTCTTTCTTCTTCCCCTTCAGCTTGTCTTTGAGTTTGCCGAGACGCGAGCGTGACTTGTCCTGGCTGGAGAGATCATACATGCTGGCCGTCATGTTGTTCTTCATGAACTGGATGTCTAGAAGAACTTCTCCTCTGTCTTTGTCAGCCTTCCCCGTCTTGCCCAACAGTTTGAACCATCTGTTGGAAACAAACAGAACAGGATGTTTGGTTTCAGGCATTCTTCATTTCCTGGAGTGCTGCTGTCATCAAAGGACAAAGATAAAAGACTGAGATGGAAGATATGAGATTATGGAATGAAAGTCAATGCTTTGTAGTCACACAAAAATAAATAAAGAAATGTAACTACTACCTTACTAACGATTAATAGCAGCTAATAATAGCGAGAATTGCACCTTAAAATAAAGTGTGACCTTTTTATTATATTTGATGTAACACGCTTAAGTTAAAAAGTGAAAAGCTTGCAAAAATGTCCAACCCTTAACAGTGAAACAGTCCACAATATGAAGGTAAGCTGGTAATATGCAAATGCTTCAGGACTGGGTTTAACATGAGCATCTTTTCCAAGAAAAACTGGATCATGTCTCATTTTGTGCATAATGAGAGCCATCAAAAAAATGATATATGCAAAATCACAAAGACATATATAACATTATAAAAAGATTCTGGGTTAAACAAGCCTTTTTTAGAGTGTTACAGCCACTCAAATCTAAATGTGTTTATACACTAAAGGCTGATTTATAGTTCTGTGTCAAGTGCACACGTCCGGCGCACCCTTTGTGCGGTCGCATTTGATATATTCATAAATTTGATATATTCTGAACACGAATTTTGTCCTTGTTTTGGAGCACACTAGCTTATAGATATCCTAAAAACTAACAATACTGACACTAACATCTAAAAAAAAAATTTATTTTTATTTCATGGGACCTTTAAACTACTGACATTTATTAGAAACAAACCTGCACAGTATATAATAAGTATAGCAATTGTTTGGTATTGTAATTAATCGTGACTGTCTTGTATTAGGTTTACCTGTTCCTTGCTTGATTATTGTTTGCCCCATTACAATTAAGGTTTAAAACAAAACAAACCACAATGAACAGTTGACTAATCATATATTTCCTTACAGCTCACATTACCAAATACATACAAACATCAGTTTACACAGTCCATTTCTCCCAATATTGCAGGTATTTGTTTATTTGTAGTTTCAATGAAAGTCATCCATATTTCGAACATTAGATACAATATCCAACCCATCAGATTTTATAGGGGATTCGAGTTATAGCCACTTCAGAGTTGCAGTTTTCTTGCTGGTTGCTAGAGAATGAAATATTTTTGTGCACTCAAAAGAGTTCACAGAAGCACAAAGTCCAAGTAAATAGTTTCACGTGATTGCTGACATTCCTCAGCGGCTGTAAAGCAGAACGGCACATTACAGTTCAATGACCAACACACAGTCGAAACTCAAGGACTCTGCTGGAAAACAAAGACTTCAGGGTCCAAAACAGGACAAAATCTGCCATGCAGGAGGACAAATTAAAATTAAACAGCTCAGTTTTGCTTTTGGGTATGGATATATTAAAAACAATCCATCTAAAATGGCCAAAATACCACTTTTAGCCTTGAGCAAACGGCATCTTACAAAACAAAGATGCTTATTTAGAGGCCAAAGCAGAACAGCATGTGCTTAAAACTCATCTAAACTCAAGGACATCAGCGGAGAACAGAGACTAAAACAAACACTTGCTGCACAGGAGGACGACAGGGATCGAGTGTATATTATGTATTGTATATTTTGATTAAGCTCTTCCCGATATGAAAAAATAAAGCGCTTTTAAGCCAGATACACTGAAAAAAATTAATAATTCATTGGATTTACTATGTTTTTTAACGCAAGTAGTTGCAAATAATTTATATAAGCTGTATTTAAACAAATTAAGTTAAACATTACTCCATTGAATCGTTTGTTTAAAAAAAATGGAGTAAATCCAATGAATAATGTTTATTTCAGTGTATAAGAGTGATGTAGAAATGTAGTATAATGAATGTTATTGAGCGGCAGGATCATTGACTAATAATCCCCGGCTGAGCTGCTATATTTAGCCGTAGAGTCTCACAGTACGTCAGCATTAAGAGTTCATTAAACACACGCTCAACATGTGATTTTCTCTGTCAGATTAAATAGTGCATTACTCACGCTGTAAACACTGAACAGCAGCTGAGACACCACACGCTTTATGAAGAGTTTAATGAGACATGTTAAAGAAAACAACACTATTATTTATTATTTTATATGGCTATTACTTATACTATTTAAGTTATTTTCATGTCACTCATATGAAAATCTTATAAGTAATTTAATTTAATTTTATTACAATTTATTGCATTTTATATCCCTTATATCAGACATTGTGTGTGATTTTATTTTAAAGAGTAATAAAATAAGACAGAGGAAGCTATACAAAATGACATATAGTGGCTTTATGAAGAGTTTAATGAGACATGTTAAAGACACTATTATTTATTATTTTATATTATATTAATGCTGTTATTTATCTCATTTATGTTTGTATGTCACTCTGAAAAATCTTATGAGTGATTTAATTTAATTTTATTCCTATTTATTGCATTTTATATCCCTTATATCAGGCATTGTGTGTGATTTTATTTTAAAAAGTAATAAAATAAGACAGAGGAAGTTATACAAAATGACATATAGTGGCTTTATGAAGAGTTTAAATAGACAGGTTGAAGACACTATTATTTATTATTTTATATTATATTATGCTGTTATTTATCTCATTTATGTTTGTATGTCACTGTAAAATCTTATGTCTCATTTAATTTAATTGTATTCCTATTTATTGCATTTTATCTCTTATGTGAGACAGTGTGTGTGATTTAATAAAAATAAAATAAAATGAAATAAAATAGAGAAATTTTTACAAAATGACATATAGTGGCTTTATGAAGAGTTTAATGAGACAGGTTAAAGACACTATTATTTATTATTTTATATTATATTATGCTGTTATTTAGCTCACTTATGCTTGTATGTCACTCTGAAAAATCTTATGAGTGATTTAATTTAATCACAATTTATTGCATTTTATATCCCTTATATCAGGCATTGTGTGTGATTTTATTTTAAAGAGTAATAAAATAAGACAGAGGAAGTTATACAAAATGACATATAGTGGCTTTATGAAGAGTTTAAATAGACAGGTTGAAGACACTATTTATTATTTTATTTTATATTAATCTGTTATTTATCTCATTTATGTTTGTATGTCACACTGAAAAATCTTATGAGTGATTTAATTTAATTTTATTCCTATTTATTGCATTTTATATCCCTTATATCAGACAGTGTGTGTGATTTTATTTTAAAAAGTAATAAAATAAGACAGAGGAAGCTATACAAAATGAAATATAGTGGCTTTATGAAGAGTTTAATGAGACATGTTAAAGACACTATTATTTCTTATTTTATATTATATTATGCTGTTATTTAGCTCACTTATGCTTGTATGTCACTCTGTAAAATCTTATGTCTCCTTTAATTTAATTGTATTCCTATTTATTGCATTTTATATCCCTTATATCAGACAGTGTGTGTGATTTTATTAAAAAAATAATGAAATAAAATAGAGAACGTTTTACAAAATGACATATAGTGGCTTTATGAAGAGTTTAATGAGACATGTTAAAGACACTATTATTTATTATTTTATAATATATTACATTTAGTCATTTAGCACACACTAAATGGGTATTTATATCATTATTTATACCCCTTATTTTCGTATACATGTGTGATTTAATTTATTCGATTACAATTGATTGCATTTTTATCCCTCATGTCAGGCATTATGTGTGATTTTATTCTAAAAACATGAAAATGACACAGGAAGTTATACAAAATGACATATAGTGACTGATAGCATGAGGCAGTGGTTTTCAACCTGTGGGCCGTGGGTCCAGTGCTCTAGTTCTCTGCTGGTTTTGACTGCTCGTCTGAACTAGGGATCCAAGATTTGAGAAGATAGTACTTATTTGTTTTTTTTAATCCTTATTTATCACAGTGCTTGACAAATTCATTTAATTGATAGGACAGTAGAGAGTATTGACAGGAAAGCGTTGGGAGCAGAGAGAGGGGAAGAATCGGCATAAGACCTTGAGGCAGGAATTAAACTCGGGTAGCTATGAACACCGGAGTGTCATGTGTTGACGCACTAACCACTACACCACTGGCGTCGACAAGACTACTTATTTATAGTACTTATAGTACTCAAAATAACTACTTATAGTACTTATTTTGATAAAATAAGCTGGTGCTGGTGGTAAGATGCTTAAAAAGGTCAAAACTATCCACGGTACTCCTGCAAAATGGATATAGGCCCATGTAAAAACAATTACACTGGTATTTATCTAACGCACAAAAGCAATGGCGCATTAATACCCTTTGACTCGGGAAACAGCAAGTGATGAATCACTGCACACGGATGCCTGTTTCTCCCATAATGAAAGGGTTTTGTCTGGTGTGGTGAGAAATCAAGTCCCCCCCTGAGAATTGGGGTGATCCTTTTGGTTCACTGGAGTTGTAATAGGTATAGTTTGTAGTTAAAAATAAAATTATAAATCCAGCAAAATCATGGTCAAATGTATGTAATTTAAAAAGAGTTATAATGACATAAAATGTATTTTAAATTATGTATTTCATATACTGATGTAGCACTGATGATGTCGAGTGTGGTGTGTGTGTGTGTGTGTGTGTGTCATGGTTTCCGATGTTACAATCAACAAGGTCACGTGTATATGTGCATTTTTACACACACGTTGCGCAGGATCAGGACCGAATCCTGCGGCCGCAGAAACATACGTGTTTGGTTTAGGGGGCCGCGAGTTAATTAACAATGACCTAAAAAATAAACAACAAAATAAAACTAAATGAACATGAAATAAACTAAGATAAAGAAAATCGTATATAGAATAAAATGTTGTTAAACTAAATCAAATAAAACAAAGTGCACTTAAAATGGCACAGTGCTTGACATAAATAAATGAAATAAAAATAAAGTGAAACAAAATAAGCTTGTACGAAGTAAAACGTAATTCAATTAAAATGAAAACAACATGAACTTTTCTAGTGCTTGACGTAACAAATCATGTAAAAATCATTTGAAATAAAATAAACATGAATAAAATAAAAATAAAATGATACAAAATAAGGGCCTCACGGTGTCGCAGTGGGTAGCACAATCGCCTCACAGCAAGAAGGTCGCTGGTTCGAGCCTCGGCTGGGTCAGTTGGCATTTCTGTGTGGAGTTTGCATGTTCTCCCTGTGTTGGCGTGGGTTTCCTCCGGGTGCTCCGGTTTCCCCCACAGTCCAAAGACATGCAGTATAGGTGAATTGGGTAAGCTAAAATTGTCCGTAGTGTATGTGTGTGAATGAGAGTGTGTGGATGTTTCCCAGTGATGGGTTGCAGCTGGAAGGGCATTCGCTGCGTAAAACATATGCTGGATAAGTTGGCGGTTCATTCCGCTGTGGCGACCCCAGATTAATAAAGGGACTAAGCCGAAATGAAAATTAATGAATGAATGATACAAAATAAATGTATATAAAATAAAATGTAATTAAATTAAAATAAAATAAAATGACAAATAGTGCTTGACATAACAAATAAATGATATGAAGAATAATAATAATAAAATAAAAATAAAGAAGCATAAATTAAAATGTAATTAAATTAAAATAAAAACAAGACAAGCTATTTGTGTCATTAAAATTGCACAGAGTGCTTGACGAATAAGTTATATAAAAATAATACATAAATTAAAACAAAATAAACATGAAACAACATTAAGTGCATGATATAAATATTTGTCTAAAAAAAAAAACCAAATTAAATAGAGGAAGTCTTTTAAACATGACATATAGTGCCTTAAAATAAGGATCAAAAATAAATGTTCATATAAATCATGTAATATTATCACTAATTCCGATATGCAGCACGACCACATATTCTGAATGTTTTCACTATTACTGCATGCAAACGATCTATAATTACAGACATGGCAAAATATTTCCTTCACTGGCCATCAAACAAGGGCGTAAAACAGAAGTGGTTAAACCTCAACCGAAGAGTCAGCAATCGCTATTGAACAATAAATGCTCAACATTTCCTCCATGTTCATCAGAACTGACACATTCAGAGTCACTGGAGCTGCAGGAGGAAGTAGAAAGCGGCAGCTGTTAGAGGGCGTCACTGTGAAAGTTAATCAACAGCAAACCACGAAGATGACATGAAAACCAGCTCATAGCATCCCTATTAGCATCACTGTTCTTGTGATTATTTGCAAAAGCTTTTAACAGCTATATTGTACTATATTGACTATTATATTATTACGACTCTGATTTGAATGCATAATTAGTCATTAAGATTCCCTATGATTATTTCAAATGTTCTTGTTGCGATTAATAGCAGAAGCTTTTGATCGTGATGTACGGTATTATCACGATACTGACTATTATATTGCAATATTATCATGACTATGATTTTAACGCATAAATTAGTCATTAACATCCCCGATAAGGATATCAGATTATGTTGCGATTGATTGCGACAGCTTTTATCGCGATATAAGGTATTATTATGAATATAATTAATACATATTTAGTCATTAACATCGCCTATGATGATGATATCAAATTTTCTTGTCACAATTAATTGCTGGAAGTTTTAATCGCGATATACGGCATTATCATGATATTGACTATTATATTGCAATATTATCATGACTATGATTTTAACGCATAAATTAGTCATTAACATCCCCGATAAGGATATCAGATTATGTTGCGATTGATTGCGACAGCTTTTATCGCGATATAAGGTATTATTATGAATATAATTAATACATATTTAGTCATTAACATCGCCTATGATGATGATATCAAATTTTCTTGTCACAATTAATTGCTGGAAGTTTTAATCGTGATATACGGTATTATCACGATATTGACTATTATATTGCAATATTATCATGACTATGATTTTATTGCATAATTAGTCATTAACTAAGAAATTAATATTGTCTATGACTATTTCAGATTTTCTTGCTGCAATTAATGGTCGAAGCTCTTATCGCAATATACTGAATTATCCCAATATTGACTATGACATTACAATATTATTATGACTATGATTTTAATGCATAATTAGTCATTAACTAAGAAATTAACATTGCCTATGACATCAAATTTTCTTGTTGTGATAAATTGCGGAAGCTTTTATCGCAATATATGATATTATCACGATATTGACTATTATATTGCGATATTATTATGACTATGATTTTAATGCATAATTAGTCATTAAGACATTAACATCGCCTATGACAATATCAAATGATCTTGTTGCGATTAATTGCGTAAGCTTTTAATGGCGATATACGGTATTATCATGATATTGACTATGAAATTACGATATTATTATGACTGATTTCAATGCATAATTAGTCATTAACTAAGAAATTAACAATCGCCTATGACGATATCTAATGTTCTTGTTGCGATTAATTGCAGAAGCTTTTAATGGCGATATACGGTATTATCATGATATTGACTACGATATTGTGGTATTATTATGACTATGATTTTAATGCAAAATTAGTCATTAACAAGGATATCAAATGTTGCTGCGATTAAATTTTACAGCATTATACATTGTCATTTTGACAATAATTTTAATGCATAATTAGTCATTAACTAAGAAACTAACATCTCCCATGACAATATAAACCTTTCTTGTTGCGATTATTATCAGAATATACAGTAATATCACAATATTGACTATGATTTGCGATATCATTATGACTATAATTTTAATGCATAATTAGTCATTAAAAAAATAAGAAATTAGCATCGGCTATGACGATACCATTTTTATTTTTGCAATTAATTTAGAAAGCTTTTATCGCGATATACGGTATTATCACGATATTGACTATTATATTGTGATATTATTATGACTATGATTTTAATTCATAATTAGTCATTAACTAAGAAATTAACATCACCTATGACAATATCAAATGCTCTTGTTGCAATTAATTGTGGACCCTTTAAAGGCGATATACGGTATTATCATGATATTGACTATGATTTTGCGATATTATTATGACTGATTTCAATGCATAATTAGTCATTAAGACATTAACGTCGCCTATGACAATATCAAATGTTTGTTGCGATTAATTACGAAAGCTTTTATCGTGATATACGATATTATCATGACATTGACTATGATATTACGGTATTATTATGACTATGATTTTAATCTATAATTAGTCATTAACATCACCTATGGCGACATCAAATAATCTTGTTGTGATTAATTGCAGAAGCTTTTATTGCAATATACTGTATTTTCATGATATTGACTATGATTTGCAATATTATTATGACTATAATTTGAATGCATAATTAGTCATTAACTAAGAAATTAACATCGGCTATGAGGATACCGTTTTTATTTTTGCAATTAATTGGGAAAGCTTTTATCGCGATATACAGTATTATCACGATATTGACAATGATATTATGATATTATTATGCCTATGATTTTAATGCTCAGTTAGTCATTAACATCGCCTATGATGATATCAAATATCCTTGTTGCGATTGTGAAAGCTTTCATCGTGATATACGGTATTATCACGATATTGACTATGATATTACGATATAATTATGACTATGATTTTAATGCATAATTAGTCTTTAACTAAGAAATTAACATCACTTATAACAAAATCAAATGTTCTTGTTGCGATTAATTCCAGAAGCTTTCATCGTGATAAACGGTATTATCATGATATTGACTAATATATTGCGATATTATTATGACTACAATTTTAATGCATAATTAGTCATTAACTAAGAAATTAACATCGCCTATGACAATATCAAATGTTCTTGTTGCAATTAATTGCGGAAGCTTTTAATGGTGATATACGGTATTATCATGATATTGACTATGATTTTGTGATATTATTATGACTGATTTCAATTCATAATTAGTCATTAACTAAGAAATTAACATTGCATATGACAATATCAAATGTTCTTGTTGCGATTAATTCCAGAACCTTTTTTCATGATATATGGTATTATCATGATATTGACTATTATATTGCGATATTATTATGATTTTAATGTAGAATTAGTCATTAACTAAGAAATTAACAATCGCCTATTACAATATATATCACATGTTCTTGTTGCGATTAATTCCAGAAGCTTTTATCGTGATATACGGTATTATCACGATATTGACTACGATATTACGATATAATTATGACTATAATTTTAATGCATAATTAGTCTTTAACTAAGAAATTAACATCACCTATGACAATATCAATTATATTACGATTACGATTTTAACGTAGAATTAGTCATTAACTAAGAAATAAACAATCGCCTATTACGATATATATCAAATGTTCTTATTGCGATTAATTGCAGAAGCTTTTAATTCCGATATACAAAATTATCCCAACATTAACTATGCGTCACGTTCGCTCCTCACAAACACACGAAACTCAGGAATTATCAAAATACACGGATTTATTTATATACACTAACTACAAGGACACTGGAGACTCAGGAAAGACATGGGGATATGACAATTCATGACCAGACAAGGGACTAAACAAACCCAGGGGTATAAATACAAGGGACATGATTGAACTAATAACCAACAGGACATGAACATTAACAAACGGCGGGAAAAACGAACAAAGGAATCACATGGCAAAAGCCAAAGCACCTGGAACACAACACAGACACTATGAAATTACAATATTATTATAATTATGATTTAAATGCATAATTAGTCATTAACATCGCCCATTACGATATATTAAATGTTCCTATTGCGATTAATAGCGGAAGCTTTTGTAGTTTTCATTGTGAGTTATGCTCACGTCAACCCTGCTTTATAGCACAGTGATCATATATAAATGCAGATGTGTGTTTGTGTGTTATTTAGGTGACATGTACATTTATCATAACCATTACGATGACAATAAGAGTGAAACCTGCTCATAAATGTGATTGCTCGTATGCGTGACGCAGCTCATTAATCACCCTCAGTATTTTCAGTGATCATAACATTGACCAAAAAACAAAGAAACAACAACTTTCAGCATATTTTGTTCCCTGTCAGATAAGATAAAGATAATAAGAGCTCCAGTAAGAAGTTCTCATTACACTCATGAGTGTGTGTCTGTCAGGGAGACTCAGCACTGGACGCTTCATAATTCACAGGAGCTGCACTTCCTGTATGTGTTAATGAGCTGATAAGAGCTGTGTTTATCACACACACACACACACACACCCATGCACACACTCTCACACACATACTCATACACACACAACTGCGTGCACACGCTCACACTCGTGGATATAAAATGACATAGTGCTTGACATAATAAATTATTTATAGAAAAATAAATAAAAATAAAA
>CAIGQW010049168.1:426-12230 GCA_903798125.1 Danio choprae
CACACACACACACACACACACACACACACACACACACACACGTCAACTGTAGTTTTGTTCTTCTTACACAGACTAGAATACTATAACACGATCTTAAACCAGTGTTAACTAATGACGCCTCTGCAGCCCAGACAACTCATATCTTCCTTTTAGCAACCAACAATACAAGATGTGTGTGTTTCTGTGAGTTTGTGTCTCTGCAGACCTGATGACCTTTTCCCCTTTCTTTAAACACTTGATAACAGGTGTCTCCCCGACACTCACACACAGACCTCCTTTATGCCCTCAGAGCCAAAAGCACTCACTCTTTCAAGCTGTCCTTCAGTCGACACAAAGAGGCTCTTTCAGATCCACTGGTCAACAGGAAACCCACAAGTGGCATCTCTTCAGCAGACATCCAAAGTCCAGCTGGGACAAGCTGTTTTTTTTTACAGTTTGGGTCTTGTGATTTTGATTGGCCCTTTGGAATTTAATTTCCCAATTTGTCTGCATTGTACAGTGAAATCACAAGGGGTATTTTGATTACTGTGAACAATTCTGTCAATGTATTGTTCTCATCTTCAGACTGGCAAAATGTCTCCAAAGAGACACCAGGGAGAAAGATTATTTCATAAAAGGAACAAACGTCTCAAAGCTTCAGCAAGAGATTACAAACAGCATCAGCAAAGGCTGTGAAATGACACTTCAGATATGACAATCTGATCTGATTCCTTCCCGCTCTTCCTTAGTGATTCGGTTATCATCACACTGACAAAACTAAGGCCTCATTTCCTCCTTATATTAAGATATGTTTACCTCAATCCAGTGGCAAATGAGGGATGGCAAAAAATACAGTATGTATTTCATTAGGGTTTGGTATTGTTTGGGTTTACAATGGTTTTAAATTTACTTTATTTACAAGACTGATCAAAGTGCTTTACAATACCAGTGCCAAATCATACATTTCTTTTGTCAAGTTTACTTATAATTTAGCCTTTATCCACATCCCGTGAGCAAAATAGGTTAACGTTACTCTGATTGGGTTTATATCTGTCTGTGTTCAGCGTATATCATGCTCTGTGTGTGTGTGAGAGAGAACTGCACATCAGAGCAGAGATTAATAATATTCACGACATGATCCATATATGGTCAATTACGGACCTTTTTGATTCTTGGGGAATTTTATGGAGTAATAAATGAGCATATAAACCCATTTCTGGAGATTTTTTTTTTACTTACCGAAGCCATAAACCTACTATGTAGATATCAGAGAACAATTTAACTTGTTCAGAATTGCTTTTGATTGCTTCTGGTTTAATATTATGTTTATTATTTTTCTGTCTTGTATTTTATGATGTGTCTGTGACATATTGTAAGGTGTACTTGAGTGCTTCGAAAAGCGCCTATAAATAAAAGGTATTATTATTATTATTGTTAAAAAAAAACACACATTTACATTTATTAAAAATATACAACAACACGACCTAGGGCTGCTCATTATATTGTTTCAGCATCGATATCGCAATGTGCGCATCTGATCACAGTATATTGAGTTAATATTATAGTTGACCAGGAGCCACAGTTAAAAACACATAAGATTTTTTAATATAACCATAATGAAGTGAACGTTTATCATCTGCATGTGTTTTTAAGGCCTGTGACTGTATGAGCATTTTAAGAGTTTAAAGCATTTGGGCACAAGACATTGTAACCTTTGTAATTATAATTTGATTGTAATTATAATTTGATGTAATTAAAAACGATGCAGTGTTATTGTTTATAATTTCATGGCAAATTATATTGTTTATAATTTCACTATCACAATCAATCTGACTTAATGAGCTCTTCCCAAATAGAGCTATTCAAGCCATCTGGTGAAAATTTTTTATTAGTATCACAATATATGTCACAGAAAGACTAAATATTGTGCAGTTCTACACCTAAACCAACATACTTTAACAATTTTACGATGCTTTTAATAACAAAGCAATAAGCTTAAAATTCTCATCATGAGATTGTTTAAACTGAAGGAGTGCATAACACATTTCACAATGAATAATACAATTATAAGTATGATGTCACACCCAGTCTATCATGCAATAACTTGCCATGCATGTGCTTGTTTCATTTATGATCAATAAAAATGTCTTTATACTCATATAAAGTACAGCAGCTGATCTCCATTATACGCTTCACATATGCACTATAAACTCATCTCGTTTATGGTTATTGCTTCTTTTCAGTAGTGCTGCTATTGCTGTGCATGTTTCTTTTCCTACTGTTAAACATAAGTGTATTTCTCATGTTATTTCGAAGTTCTGGCCTAATGTTTGAAGAATGCAGAAATAAAATACTTTTCAAAAATGTGTTTAACAGTATCAACATAATATTTGCTAGATAATACGCAAAATGTAAACACTGACTGTACTTTCAAGCTTGCAACATGTATTCACTGTTTCTGCCTGCATCTTTAAGGTGGTGTGTAAGTGTGTGGTACCCAAAACTACATTTTGACCCCAAACATTTTGACTTCTGATCTAATGTTTTTTTATAGACATGTTGTGAGAAGGTGAACCAAAGAAGTATTTATTCACTATGTGGTAACAAACCCACAGAAGATAATTGCAATCATTTCACTTATTTTCCTGCTTACTATCAAGTCATATGAGACTGTTTGGGCTCAAAAAAATTTCTGCTGCTTGTTCAAACTGCTTATTTACAATGAGCTGAATTAACACAATTCTTGAGTTTTTTGGGGTGGACAACTTAACATTATGTACAATCTACTAAAATTTGTAAAAACAATTAAGGTAACTTAATCACTTTGTGTTGGGACAACATGAAGGAATTGTGTGGAACCCAGCATTTTTTACAGTGTTTATTCAATAGTACTTGCATTTCGCATTGAGCTCTCTTGTAAAAGTAAGATAGAAGTGGTCACTATAGAATCAAGTGAACGCATTTACTACTAGGTGGAAGCGTTTCCTAAAACTTTCATTACATGTTTACTGCCTAGGGATCTGAATTTGGACTCTAACACAGTTGCATTGCGCATCTGTTTACACAAGCGTTAGATGTTTGCTTTTCTGACTAATGTAAACGAGCAAAGGTTTTACTGTAGGCCAGCAGTAAAGCCTGTTTCTTCCGAGCCTGACATTAACACATTTCTCAGACTGCATTTCATTAAAGGTTCATAATGTTTCGTCTGTAATTTTCGCACATTAAAAAATAAATTCGACCTCCCATTGTGTCAATCGTGTTGACACACTGGCTCTGAAACTGTTGTCCAACATGAAAAAAATGTGAATTTTTATGCATCTAAAAAAAAAGAAAGGGTTTGAGAGGTGTTTTGACAGTTCAGAGCCACCGTACAAGTGAAAGGCAAAATACAAAATTCCGTCACTTGACCAGAACAGGTCACTTTATGACAAACACAGTGCATCATTTAATTTAAATACAGAATGTGGGGGATGTAAAAAAACATGAAATACAAAAAGAAATTCCTACGAAAATGTCGGACTTCAGTGTGCAAACACCTTAAGACCGACGTGAGTCTGCAAATATACTAGGGATGCTGCAATACTCAATATAATATTGAACAGTTTGGTATGACCTCCACGGTTCAATACCCATAAGGTTATTATGTGTTTTCGGTTTTGCACTGAAATTTTACATTTGTATTTTGCATTTCCCCCATTCCTTTAATTACTCTCTGAACTAGCTCTGTGCATGTTAAAATGTATGTCCATGTGCTGAAACATAGCTCCCCGCGAGTAAATGTCCCATCAGTGAGCACAAAAGTTAGGGACGCTTTCACGTGAAAATGAAAGTGTGAGCCACATATTAGAATGTATGAGCGCGTGTGGTCCTGAACCAGAACCAGAACTCACGCAAACGCATAAAACGAAAATTGCACAAAAATTGTCTCATCTGAACAGCTGAACAACATGAATGTTATGATGCACAAATCAAGTCTTCTCAACAGTAAAGCCACAGTCACACTGCACTTTTCGCCCCACAGACTTCCATTCATTCGAATGCGACAGACCGCAAGCTCATGCAAAACGTTTTGCAGTTTGCTGCATTGTAAAGTTCAAGCAGGGTGAACTCTGACCTGGGAAAATCACAAGATCAAAACATGACGTCTATGGACAGAAATGTAAAATATGGACCAATTGCTTGCTTTTTTAAAATGTCTAATCATCTTGTTTAATCCCGCCCTTTTCGCAGCACCGCACGGCAGTATTTTGCTTGCTCAATCTTTAGTGCAGTGTTTCTCAACCACGTTCCTGGAAGACCACCAGCACTGCATGTTTTAAATGTCTCCTTTGTATTTCACACCCATTTCAGGTCTTTCAGTCCGTCAGTGTTAACGAGTTGATGATCTGAATCAGGTGTATTTGGTTAAGGAGAAAATGTGCAGAGCTGGTGGTTTTCCAGGAACGTGGTTGAGAAACACTGCACTAAAGATTGAGCATGCAAAATTCTGTTGTACAGTGCTGCGAAAAGGGGCGGGATTAACAAGATGATTAGACATTTTTAAAAATCTCTCTAGTGTGACTGTGGCATAAGACTCCGTTATGACCAATAATTATGCCCACCTGTCTGATGTTCTTGACGAGCATTCAATCGGTTATGCTTTGGAATGTAAACATTGGGGAAAATTGTGTTGTCTGTAACTTTCTCAATGTGTGTTTCTCAAAAAACTTCTTATTCCCCTTTAATATTAATCAAACAACAAAAGAGAATGAAATCAGTTTGCTCTTGACTAAATAACTAGCTCAGTAATGATTAACCTTTGTTTAATTTATACATTGAAGATTATATACAGTATGCAGTGTTATATTTGAGTATATTTTTCAGTTTATGGAACTGAAAACTACTGTTAAGTACATGAAAAACCCTGTTTATTTTTGTATTATCGTTGCTATATTGTAGTTATTTTGCGTTATATTTTGTTTGTAGAGATTTTTACTTTTAATTGTATTTGACAGTGCTTCTTCACTGAACCTATCATGTACCAAAACTAAAACTGAACCAAACCGTGAGAAGTCTGTATTGTTGCACCTCTAATATATACCATGCAAGCAGAAATCCACACATTTATGGGCAGAAAACAGGAAGTGGTATGGTTTCAATAAATCATTAAGAATCTGTAGGGAATTTTTATTAGCATGGGGTAAGTATTTTAAAAAAAGGATGATGCGAAAAAGACAATTACTTCTGTTGTTCAGCTTCCGCTTCATGCGCTCCATGTTTGCGTATCCAACAGAGAAATGATATCCAAAAAAATGTGCGTCTGACTTTCTGCACTGCCGGTGGTCGTTTCCGATTGCGCAGAACTCAAAATAATTTGTTCTCACATTTCTGAGAATTTCAAACTCCAAAGGGTTTCAGCAAACATCAGCTCTAATGAAAGCTCATTTAGTTTCACAGCGAGAAAAGCAGCGGTGATTACCTGTGATGAAGCCAGCGGGTGTTGGGGTGAGACTGTGAAACTGCTGGTCATGTTTGGCTCTCTCGTCCACAGATATTACCCATGTATCCGACCCCCCTGCCAAGACAGACAAACATCAGCATGAAGCTTTAATGTATTTAATCAGCCATTATTTTCATCAAATGAACAGGCCACAGCTGAAAACAAACAAACTTTTTATGTTTTATTGTGTATGATTGGCGAAAGACAAAAAGCAACAGTATATTATTGACAAAAGTCTTGTCACCTATCCAAGTTTTAGGAACAACAAATAATAACTTGACTTATAATTGATCATTTGGTGTCAGCAGTGGCTTATATGAAAGGCAAAGGCCTCTAGATTATTTATTTTACCAATATAAAATACGATTAAGCCTTGATTTTTAATTAGGACAGTAATATCTGACTTTGCTTAGACAAAAGTCTTGTCACTTAACAGAAATAATGTACAGTATAGAATATAAAGTCATGGTAGTGTGGAAAAATAATTAATATGGTTTCCCATGAGCCTGGAGGACTGCATCCATACATCTCTGCAATGACTCAAATAACTTATTAATAAAGTCATCTGGAATGGCAAAGAAACCGTTCTTGTAGGACTCCCAGAGTTCATCAAGATTCATCTTCAATGCCTCCTCCATCTTACCCCAGACATGCTCAATAATGTTCATTCGTTCATGCGGGTTCCAATAGGTCTTCTGCAGTATTTGTGATGATTGGGATGTAGTTCAACAGATGATTCAACAGAAAAATCTACCTTCTGCCACTTTTCCAAATGATAAACTAGAAGTCAAGTTATTATTTGTTGCTCTCACAACAATTAGAACATTCACATCGGCTCATTTTCACTAAATAACTCACATGATGTTTTTTTCAAACAATTTTTTTTATCTGTGCAAGTGATGTGAAGAATATCCTGAAAGTCTAGACATGGATATAACTACACTATACAAAATTCAGGGTTTCACACAATTCCTTCATGTTGTCCTAAAACAAATTAAGTTAACTTAATTGTTTTATGTTCAATCCACTTAAATTTGGAAAAACGATTAAGTTGTCCCAGAAAAAACCTTAAGAATTGTGTTGTTTCAACTCATTTTAAATAAGTAGTTTGAGAAAGCAGCCAAATTCATTTTTTGAGTGCACATTTGCTGCTTTGGACCTGTTGCTAAAGTCCTAAAAATGCCAGAAAGACAAACATTAATGTGTTTGGGTTCATGGTACCATCCAGAGGCACAAAAATACTTAGTGAATGCGATTGCGATTGAACGCAGCAAGCGCATCATGCATTCCCATATCATTCGTGTCACCCAGCAAAAATTACCTCTACGTGCATGTTTGCATTGACTTTGTGAGTAACTTAGTAGCGCAAAATCTTAATTCTGTGTTTGGTCTAAACCCGGCATTATAATTTTGAAAAACAAATAAATACATAAATTTTGTGATGTAAAATGTAGGCTTGCCACAATTATGGATTCACCATCTGATAGCAGTTATTTAAGTGCAATTAACTGCAAGTGAATTACATTTTATTTAATTATGTTTCTACGTACAATATAATTCAAAAAAAAAGAAAAAAAAAAGTGTTGCTTCACATTTTAAGTTAAATGTTAAAATTAGTCAATTAAATCCCTTTATTACAATACAATATAACTATTGTATATGTACAATATTTGCATAGTAATTACTGTACACATATTTATTCTCCTGAAATTAATTATTCGTTCATTCATTTTCCTTCGGCTTAGTCCCTTATTTATCAGGGGTTGCCACAGCTAAATGAACTGTCAACTATTCGAGGATATGTTTTACGCAGCAGATGCCCTTCTAGCCACAACCTAGCACTGGGAAACACCCATACACTATCACATTCACACACACACACACCCTGGCCAATTTAGTTCACCCAATTCACTAACAGCGCATGTCTTTTTGGACTGTGGGGGGAAACTAGAGCACCCTGAGGAAACCCACACAACAATTAATTATTGATTTTTATAAATTGTATTGACTGGTTGCTACAGCTCTAGATAATGTAGATAAAAGAGCTCAATTAAAAAAAAATAAATTGAATGTTTGTCTTTTATAGTTCCACTGTATGCTACTCTAAAATCAAAAAAGAGAAACTGACAGTGAAATGCACACATGAAAGCCTGTAAATGACTGACAGCCAAGGAGACGACAGCTCTGTGAGGGCGTTTCTCTTCCATTCATTGATTCTTTCAGACATTCACTGACTCACTTCAATTCATTCTCTCTCTCTCTCTCTTTCTCACACACACACACACACACACACACACACACACACACACACACACACACAGTCCCGCTCCTCAGTCCGTCTGTCAAAGCATCAACTCACCTCCGAAGGGTGTGGGAAACTGAGCCATGGTTCAGTCCGTCAGCTGCCGTCCAGCTGCAAACTCCTGCAAAACACAACACAAAGAAACCTTGAGCTCTTTCACTCAAACATCCTCTGAAAAACAACATAAAGAAACACGACTTGTTCATCATCCTGAAACAAAATCACTCATTTGAGGACAAAGAGGAAGAGATTTTTGAGTGAATCTCTTTTGACCTGGAGAAAACTTCCTGCACCCACCAAGTAAATTTCCACTTAAGTATAGGCCAGCTACTTTTGTCTTTTTTGTTTTTGTTTAATTGATTTAAAATGTTGACACATTGGTACAGAATAGAAGCTGCTTTCTTTTCATTTTTTATTCTTAATTGTAAGGTAACGTCTTCTTGAATTTAAAAAAAAAAAGTATGTCAAAACCTGATTGTGTAAATTAGAAATTGATTTGATGGATGGACGGATCATTGATATTTGCTAATGAGAGTAAGAAGTGGCCCTTATTCCCGTGACAATACAAGAGTAACACCGTGTCCTAACAACACATGATGCGATACTACGACACGCGATAAAAGGTATCTATCTATTCCATGTTAAAAGAAGTTTTTGTCCTCTGTGACGGCGATGTGTGAAATGTCTATTTCTAATACTTTCTATTTCCACGACATCACAGCAGAGCAACAGCATAAACTACTATGACAAAAATCCCTTTAAGTTCTTTATCCAGTGTTAAATGCTACTAATGTGAGTTTGAACACCATTTTACGTGACGTTTATTGTCATACTGAAAACCGCAGCAGATAGTTCACCTCAGATCTTGAAAATAAAATAACTAGCAGACGGTGACTCTGTGCAAACCAACAACATCAGTCACTCGGTAGCCTAATAACGTTAAAAGAGGTTTAATATGTATTAATTAGATTAAAAGCCTTTACCATTACGTTGGGAGTGCAGTTTCTGGTATTTAAATGTTTCTGTCATGTCACGTCGAGTTCGGTGCAGACAGCCAAACTGCTTGTCGCTGGAATCTTGTCATGTCACATTGTTAGGACAGTTTTAGGGGAAGTTTATTAGTATAAAAGAGCAAAATAATATTTTCATTAAAAAAAAGAGAAGCTTTAAATTTTCATGGTAACTTTCAAGTCAACATAAAACAAAAAATAAATAAATCAACCCACATTTTTTTCTAATTTAAGATGTAGATAATATTGGAGCAACTGATCCAAGTTTCAACTCAATTTTCTATTGGAAAAGTCTGGCAATACATATGCTGTTTAAAATCTTTTAGTCCAGTAAATTTTGTGTTTATTTTGTAACCAAGTTCCTATCCAACATTTTCCTTTTTTTCCCTGACAGTACAAAACACTGCATTTAAATCACAATATGAAAAATAGACAGCCACTACCATCATTTCAGTGCCGCTTCAAGAGGAAGTAAACATGAGTTACTTCTTAGAGAAAATTCTAGTGTTGCAGTTGTTCTGTAAACGATGCATAAACACATACCTATGCCGAGTTGTTGCAGTACTCATTTTCAATCAAAACTAAAATAACCCGAAGGCCTTTGACCCTGTCCACATGGACATGCATTTAGCTGTATATGCAAAAATGTTGTATCATATTGCATTTCGTCCAGATGGATTCAGTTTTTTAGGAGAGCGAATCTGCTATTTTTTGAAACTGGGTGCTGGATATTTTTGTGCGAACAATGATGTCATTAGCCCACGTCTCATCCATAGTCAGACACGGCTACATTATGCAAAAGCAACAATGGCAGACTACATGCTTATGTTCATGTTGTAGAATTTACTGAGATCAGTAGCTTTACTGAAAAGCATTCATAAAGTTTGTCTCATGTTGTCTTGACAGAGCACAAGATTTATGCACCAAGTCTTCTTTTTCTTTTGGCGTATCTCTGTAAGAGAATTACAACCCCACATACTGGTTTGGAATATAAACCATTGTTTTAGCCAGTTTAAGTACGTAATGTAGTATATACTGTAGTATGCAGTTTTTGTTTTTTTTGAGATGAGGCAAAAAAAAGAAATGAAATTGGAGCTCTGGGTTTCTGTGGATGTAGGCTCAGTCTGGAACTAGTTATCTCCCAGCTGTGTAAATGCACTGCGAGAATTCTCTATCACACACACACAAACAAACCTCTCCAGCAGAGACACCCAGGGGCACCTTGGCCAAAGTATTTTAATCAGTGCCAGACTCCTCCCTCCCTCCCTCTCTCCCTCTCTCTCTCCCTCCCTTAAACTCTTCCTCCACCCTTTTCTTCATTTCTGTTGCTAAATAATGGAATTTATTGCTCTGTGCAAACTGATTTTTTTTTTACAAGTAAAACACAAACAAATATGCTTATCCAAGCACTGGGTAAACATGTTGTAGTAGTTCTGGAAAGCTGACACTTTATTATCAGGGCATATAAAACCATATTAAATCAAATCTGACAATTCTTATTTTTTAATGAAATATTAATGCAGTCTTGGCCAAAGGTCCTGCCTTTACACTTAAGAACAGTGGCATCTTGATGCATAAGGACATGCACGCGGGAATGTTAGAAAATAAACTTCCTGATTGAGATCGAACACACAAATGTAATTTTACTGCAACAACACATGCATATTTCCTCTCTGTTATAAACAAACAACATATCGTCAATATGCAACAGGAAGCTTTTGCTCCAGATTATTCTGAACATGCTCAGAACCATTCGCCAACGCTGTAACATTAATATTCCACTGATATGCGACAGTATTATTAAAGTGAAGGTTAAAATTTGTTTTGCCTTTATAGGTTTTGTTTGTTGACTCTCAAAGTGCCAAAGGTTTTAGCTCAAAATACCACACAAATATTTATTATAACTCATTGAAACTGCCGCTTTTAGGCTTTGATCTTAATTGTGTCGTTTTGATGACTGTCGCTTTAAATTCAAATGAGACTGTGCTCTTTTCAAAAGTGGGTGGAGCTTCAAATGCCTATGTGTCAGCATAGTGGCAGATGCAAAAACAAGACTAATGTCCTATGCTGATGAGGATGAGATCGTCACTAATAAACGGGGCTTTCCCCCTCTTACGACACATACAAAACGGACTGGTTTCTGCAGACTGTTTTTATCAAGTGTGACTATAAAAAAATACAATAAACACATTTCTACCATTAGAAGCTGGTTATATTCATAAACTGTTGCTACACAATGGTGTATTAACCCCCTTATAAAAGCGTTTTTTGCATAATAGGTCCCCCTTAAGTAAGTAATCTTAATTCTCTTATTTGTATATTAATTATTGAAAAAATATATATAGCTTTTTACAACACACAGAAATGTGACGAAAAACAGATATGTGCTGACGTGGTTACTCAACTGCTGACAGCTTTTAATGACTGTTCATCTGAAGGGCTGGAAGAGAGCAGTGCAGAACCTGAAGCTGTGTGGAAATCATGATGTTTTGCATTCACGTTGCATCACATCGCCCCGCCAACAGACTCTGAAAAAAAAAACCGCTGATCCGGATGCTTTATTTTCCCCTTCATGCATTTGACATTTAAATGTGAAGTTGTTTCATGCTGAACAACACTAGACTTTGGTAATTCATTTGTACGCGCTTTAAGCTGGGTTGTATTTTAAGCAGTGTACAATTCTTATTTTACAGCGAATGCACCATTTCCAGAAATCCCTTATGTCTGAATTCCACTGGCTCCAGGGTGTGTTTATACTGTCTGAGGTTTAATCTGAAGCAATGGGGTATTTCTCAAGATGGAGGACTAAGCCCTCCACAGAGAGCTTGACTCAATACTGAAAACATCCAGTTCCCCTGATTAAACAGGACACTGGTGAGTCAAACCATCTCTCTCAATGGCAGAGCACGCTATAAAACACTGCAGTGCTAGTGACACTGTCACACAGTAGAACCGGCCCTTGTCACGGCCCTGCTAATGACCGTATGTGTGTGTGTGTGTGTGTGTGTGTGTGTGTGTGTGTGTGTGTGTGTGT
>CAIGQW010049172.1:6356-16439 GCA_903798125.1 Danio choprae
TGATGATGATGATGATGATGATGATGATGATGATGATGATGATGATGTGACATTTCATATTTTCCACCTGTACACGTCTAAAACAGCAGTCAGGTTGGTTACATTTTATTTTATACACTCATAAAATGATAACATTTATTTTATTTGTTATACACTCATAAAATGATTTTTGCTGCATGTTTAAACTACTTGTTTAAAATGAGCTGAATCAACACAAATCTTGAGGGTTTTGTGAGATAACTTAATTTTTTTATGTTCAATCAACTCAAATTAGTAAAAACAATTAAGTTAATCGATTTGAGTTGAGACAACATGAAGGAAGTATGAGGAACCCAGGATATTTTACAGTGTAGTGTAATTGCCTAAACACTGATGCAGGGTTCCACACAATTCCTTCATGTTGTCACAACCCAAATCGATTAAGTTAACTTAAGTGTTTTTACAAATTTAAGTGGAGTGAACACAAAACAATTAATTTGTCCCCCCCAAAAACCTTAAGAATTCTGTTGTTTCGACTCATTTTAAATAAGTAGTTTAACCATGAAGCTAAAGTCATGTTTTGAGTGTACACTGTAAAAAATGCCGGGTTCCACACAATTCCTTCATGTTGTCCCAACACAATTCGATTGAGTTACCTTAAGTGTTTTTACAAATTTAAGTTAATCGAACATAAAACAATTAAGTTATCCCCAAAAAAACCGTCAAGATTTGTGTTGACTCAGCTCATTATGAATAAGTAGTTTAAACAAGCAGCAAAAACATTGCTTTGAGTGTAGGGTTAGCTTTTAGTTGCATGTAATAATCTATAATTCACTGTTATTATTACTATAATACATGTCACAAGTGTCTAAAATGATTTAGTTGCGGTGCAAAATTCCAAACTTGACTTAAAAAGTGCAAAGTATCCCTCCCCGATCTTGACGCGTGTTGACAGAAAGCATCTTTGCTCACCCGTACCTGCTGTGCAGTTTGTGAAATCAGAGACTCTTCCACTGAATGGAAGGGAGTGTGGTAAAAATAGCTTTAGTTCACTTGCTTTCTTCACTCACCAGGCATCAAACATGCCCACAAACGTGTAAAGATGCACTACAAAACACCACTATGCACACTATATGCACATCAGTATACATGAAGTCACGAATAGGCACACGCATGCTTCCTTCTGTTTGTATTTCCAGCTGTGAGATACAAGGTAGTGTGAGATTTTGGCAGGCCGGGGCGGTAGGATAGAATAACCAGCCCAAATATCAGAATGCTGCGCACCCTGTGCCTTTTCAAGTCTGAGGGGTGTGAGATATTCAATACACCAGCACATCAATGGATGGTACTGCTTAATATAGAATGTAACTGGCATTAAGACTGGCACTCACTGAAAGGCCATTGGACCTGCACTGTATCACATAGAGAGGAGTATCTGTCGTCACAAATGTAAACACTGTGACCACTAGGAGCCGCTAGAAGACACGTCAGAGTCTTCTCAAACACAAGCACTGCAGTCAATTAGTCAAAATGACATCGTTTATAATGCTTATACACATCTAAAACACATTTGGGAAGAATTGAAATAGTTCTTTGGTAGTTCGAGATGTTCTTGTTCATTGTCTGCCTTCAACATCAAACATGAATGAATTCAGCGCTGAATTCTCAAGTGCAGCTACTTAAGTATATCAGGTTGCAGTCATGATGCGAGGCTCTGACAGGCTAAATCATTTTAAATGTCAGACAATCAACTTGAAATTCGAACAGATTAAATGTGTCCGATATTATCCAACTGGAAGCCATTTTCTTAGAATGTGCAAGAATCAGGAGCCGATATGGGAACAAAGTGCAATATTTGCAGTTCCGCGGTGCGTGTAATAATAATATGTTTTGATAATAATAATGTGATATGATTTAATAATGCATTAAATCATAATATGAGCACAAATACACAATCAAGTTACCAGTATCAAGCAGAATAACTTGTGTATATCTATCAAACTGGTTAAGCTGGAGGAGACAGCAACTTAAAGTCTTTCGCCCGCGTTTTTTATTTATTTATTTATATATTTTTAATTTTATTTTATTAAAAACATTTTTTTGAAGATGCAATGGGGTATATGCACACGGACTTTTAATTTTCAGCCAGCCAGCCCGACGGCTTCCGGTAAACTGTCTTTCCATTACAAAATCGTCACGTTTAAGATCTGTTTTATTAAAAAAATGTGATCTTCACTGCCTGTTAGATGTTTGGCATAAAGTGGATCTCAGACCGGACATGAAGCACTGCATTAAATTACATTTTCCCCTGCCATCTCTTTAAAACATGAGCAATTATTTTACCTCAGTATTTTGAATGGAGTTTCTGCGCTCGCCTGCTGGTACTGACGGCGCCACAGTCTCATCTCGTTTTATGCTTGAACAACTAAATAAATGCTTACGTTTATTGAACTGAATGTATTTTAATTACATTACAATGTTTGTAAAAGGAACCTTATAAAATTTTAAATAGTCGCAGAAACCTTTCACCGGAAGTTTACCGTTGGCTGAAAAACACTAGTGCATATATTTTACTATCATTAGACTGGTCAGTAGCTGCACTCACCTGTCAAACATTTCCTTTTAGTGTTACATGTCTCTGTATCCAAAAGGCTAAATTCTCCCCAATCACAAAACATTCTTCAAGCATCCCATAAGTTCCCATAAAAGCCAAATAAGAACGTTATGTGAACTTTTTTTTGTGTTAATAACAATAAACTAACCTTCCTAAAACATTGCATGAACTTTGTCCAAACAGAACATTATATTTACTTTATATATTAATATATATAAATAAAATAAAAGTCTCACTAAGCAACAGAGAATGTTCTGGTAACCAAAAACTTTATTAAACGTTATTAGGATGTTCTGGGAATCTAAATTCACATATTTATTTGTAAATTGTAATAGCCTATCTAATTATTATGTCCATGTATTTTTTTTTATTGATTTACTGAGTGGCAATTGCAATACACAACAATTAAGCAACTTACAGAATTTTCTGGAGATAGAAAACCCATTTATCATCATTATACTTTGTCATTTCAAACACACTGACATTAATACACACAGCACCAGTGCTGATAAAGGTTAAGTATAGTTCTACCCACTTTAAAAGTTCACCTGAGAGGACAGCACAGCTTAATTGCGGGTTTTAATATTTAGTTTGGAGACGTGTCTCTCACCGTTATGCAGGAAAGGCTTTTAGAAGCATTTTCTGAAAGGAGATACAGATAAATTTTGCAGATAGTGTAATCTCCTTTGACAGCATGCTGAAAAACGGCCTAATAGGAGGACAAGTTTCCTTCAGAAGAGTAAATGATGGCAAGAACTGTCCACACCTTGCCTTCACATTTATCCACTGCAGACAATAAAACTGATATATAAATATATATATATCTCATACAAACCAATTATTTTCACACACATACACAATTATTGTCACAATTGACAGGCCTCACCCATGATACAGAGGGTGTGGCTTTTTGTGAAAATGCATTAACAGGGTATTACCATGGCTATCTATTGTGAGATCTTAGCTTTAGGCAGTTATGGAAGTCAAATAATTCACAGGGTCGCGTTTCATGTCTAAACATTTTGAAGAAATATAATACACAGAAGTACGCGCTGCTCAATGTTTTCCATATCTTAACACTTCTGTTATATAGTCAGAATGGATTTTGTTAGATGCTTGGAAGAAAGAACAGGCAAAGAGAGCCAAATAAAAGCCTGTATTATAAAATATTACAATGCTTGAGTGAATTCAGCGTACGCTTGCAACAAGGAACATTTGGAAAACTATACTTTCCATTGGCTTGCAGAGGCGGATGTGCTAGTGTGTGCGCGCACACGTGTGTGTTTTCTGTTGCTCCATAGATTTAAATATAAAAAAAAACTCAAATGAGTGATGAAGCATTAAATCTGTCACCACATGGCCCAACCAAAACACAGTGTACGTGTTAGTGAGAGTTCAAATGTACATCAAGTGCCAAATGAAATCATCTCGCTGGAATCCAATCAGTCAATGGGAAAAATAAGACAGGAGTAAAAGAGGGCAATCAAGAGCTTAGGGTTTGCTACTGTTTTTTAGCCATCGGTCGGGGAAAGCGCAGGGTTCACGGCTCTATTGTGAGTAATGAAAACTTGACACTTCGTTCAAAAACACATGCATGACAAGTCAAGGTGTTGAGCTCAAAGGAAAAGATTTTCTGATATAGCCGGCCTGTCATAACAAGGAAATGTAACACCCATAACTGCTTTAGATATTTTTGGGTCGAGTGAAATGTTGCTGCTTTTTTTAAGCACAGATTTTTCGCATGGCTTTTTCTCAAAACATGAGCAGCACTTAATCCAAAACTACGGCATCATTATAACGAGGCCTCGGGAAAATGATTTCATTGATTCCTGTGAGTTACAGTAATTAACAGGGATCTTGGATGCAGTTAGACAGCTCTTAACTAATAACTGAAGGCATATTACTAGTGTACATGTGAATTACAGACTGCGGTGAAACGGGTTGATGATGCATTTGCCTAAAATGAGACAAACGGCATATCTGTTTGCTGTAGGGAGAGAAGCAAAACACACAAAAAAACAATGTAGTAACTTTTCATTTGATTAATATAGAAGTATACAGTATAATAAAAATCATAAATATTACTATGTAATGAAATATTGCCAAATTAAGCATGAACTAGGGAGGTAGGAGGGAAAGACAGATAGAGATGAGCCAGAAGGCATGTCATGTCTGGACGTGTTGCATTGATAGCAATGAGATCATCCTGACTTGTATGTATGTGTAAGTGCATGCATGTTTGTGCATTTATGAGTGTTGAAAGGTTCTGCTTTCCCTTTGTCTTTTTCTTGTACTGTCCCTTTGTAAGTTGCTAATAAAAATAAACCCAATATCATTATATTATGAACCAAAATTAGCTTTAATTCAAATTTGTAACATTTTTATATATAAAAAAAACGATTCAGCAGTTGAGTTTGTCGATATTTTGCCAAAATGTTCAACCATATCTTTAGCATATGACTACCTTTGTATAATGACCACTTCTTGTGTGTATTGCCTCTTCATGAATCGCTGAATGCCTCCTCCATTGGACAAAGCAACTGCTAAATGGCTAAATGTAATGTAAATGCATATGGAGGACTGAAAACCTGAAATGCTACTAATGTATTCATTCATTCATTTTCATTTCGGCTTAGTCCCTTTATTAATCTGGGGTCGCCACAGCGGAATGAACCGCCAACTTATCCAGCATATGTTTTACGCAGCGGATGCCCCTCCAGCTGCAACCCATATGCTACTAATGTAATGTAGTAATTTTACAGTCTTCATGCAAGCGAAGCAAAACAGATAACCCTCCTCTAGTGGTTTTTGGATACTTTAATGGGGAAAAAGGACAGGCTATATTGTGCCTTTAATAATAAAGCACTACAATACAGAACCAAAGGCTCTAAAACAAAAAACTAAATCTTAACTAAACTAGGCCACAACAAATACAAAACCCTAATGATACATCTAAAAACTACAAGAAGTGTAACTAATGTAACACCCTGGTGAAATCATGCACATATTTTTTTTTTATGTTTACTTTAGTCCGCAAGTAATAATTGTCAACTGAAACAAGAATGGTAGACTATAGGACTGTTTCTTTACAACAATGTCGAAACGAAACAAATTTAGTTATTCATGCGACTAGATTACATACAAAGTCAATGCAAACTGGGAGGCAGCAATGACGCAGATGCCCGCTATGTTTGCCGCGCACGCGCAGAATTCACTTCAATCGCGTTTTCCGTGCAATTAATGGATATTCAACTCGAACGGAAAATAAATATGAGGCGAAACACATCCTGCGAGTAAACTACAGCGAGTTACAAAGTGCTTTGCGTTTGGTGTGAACCCAGCATTCTAATAAAAGCCCCCGCTCCGTTATATTATATATTGTCTATAAACTACATATCCCAGAATGCACGTTTGTTTTGCGACCTGCCGTCTTCCTCATTAGCGTTCAACTAAGCATAATTTGTTTGACATTTGCTAATGTCCCACATGGTACTCATTAACAGCTCAAAAGTATACGTTGTTCCACAGTTCTGCTTCTCTCAAACGTGACGAAGTTACTGACAGAGGTAATGACTTATGTATGATATGTGTTTGTTGTTTACTTTGGAGTAATGTGGGTTTCTTAACATGATAAAAGGATGCTAAAATAAAATAATTCGTAACACCTATGTTACATTTATGCAAATACATGTAGCCTATTTGTTTTTAACTATAATGTGTTATAATAAAATAAAGAGACAATTATTTAACAGTATGTTAAGGAGTAGTGCTATTTATACTTACAATTATAACTAGCCATTTGAGGGCAGCAATAATGCTGAAGTGGCCCTTAGTGAAAATGAGCTTGACCCCCTTTGCAAAGTCAAATGGTAAATGATTGGCCCAGCATGCAAGATACTGCATTTTTAGCCATTTTTTACAGTATACGTGAATCTTTTATTGAGGTAAACTTGGTTTTATATCCACACATTGACTTTCTCCTTAATAATATAATTTTTAGAAAAGTATCCCAGCAGGCACATGAAGTCAACATGACATCAGATTGACATATCCCAACGTCGTGGGATGTTGTATTTTGTTTGGAAATGAAAATCGGGTTAACGTCAGGCCGACGTCAGTGTCCATCATACAGCGTTGCGTTTTGTTTACTTCCCAATGCAACCTAAAAGAAACAAAATCATATCAACATCTAATGATGTTACAGCTTGACGTTGTGTGGACGTTACCATTATGATGTCTATCAGACATTGGATTTTGGTTGCCATACCTTACGAATAAATGTCAGTATTTGACGTCAATATGACGTTGGTTTAAGATGTTGGCTCGACGTTGGATTTTGGTCACTCTCCAGCACAACCTAAAATCGACAAAATATCAACGTCATTTCACGTCATTATTGGATGTCAAAAAGTAACATTGTCATTAGACACTGACAACCTAAATCTAACCTAATATTAACGTCATGACGTTATGTGTCTGCTGGGATTCTGTTGCAAATTCTTAATAGGGAACTCGTATTAGCATCCAATGACTTACAAAGTACAACATTGTTCACAGTAGGGCTGCACTTTTAATCGAACAAAGATTGCTATCTCGATTCGACCCTACACACGATCTTAATTCTGATTTTCTATGATTCAGCCAATTATATTGTCAAGGTCAGGAGAGAAGCATACAGGCGGACGCACAAGTCTTAACATTGTTTTATATACGTTGCTCAGCAACATGGACACCTCCAAATGGTGTTAAAAGTGTCACATACTGTATTTATAAGGTATAATTCACCCAAAATGTCATTTATGTCTTAATGTAGTGACGTATTCGCGGCCGTGAAATCACACGTGACCTGACGCGCTGTCTGTTTACTACCGTCTACCGAGAGGACGCGCGCGCGTGCACGCAAATGATGACTTTAGTGAAGAGAACCTGCATAGGCTGTGAATAACAGGTAATAAAGGTGTAAATAACGTTCAGTTTGCTACACTCAGCGATCGAAAATAAATGTGTAACAGTGTCAGTATAACTACTCTAGCTTATATAACGTTGAATATAATGCAAGAGGGAATCTGATAATGACAAATGTCTCATTTTACCAGTGATAAAATGGTCTGATAATGTTGACGAATGACAAGCATATGTCTCAAACATAATAATTCAACGTCAGAATTATGAATAGTTGTATTCTGATGTCATCACTTTACTGTGAATTAACAACCAGGACATTTTTAAAGTCTATTAATTTAAAGTCCACCATTCAAAGTCTACAAATTTTAGCATTTTAACCAACAGTAGACCTACACACAGGCCTGATATAATTATTGTTGTTTTACCATATATTTGAGAAATAACAATAATAATAGCTGGCTCATATTAGCCTTTATTTTACATCTAGAATCATGAGAAAATCCTGATCTTGATTTTAAGCAAAATTAAATCGTGTTCACAGTCAAATAAATAGTGCTAATGTTGTTTTCAAGTCATACTTACATGTGATTTCAGACCGAATATTCAAAGCACCATGGTAAACAATATAGGGAGTCACAAGTTGTCACTGAACGAATGTGCGAATATAAAACCAATGAATCTCGAAAGCTCTTCCATTGTTAGTGCGTTGCTGTCATATCAGCCAGTGTTTCCTTCAGGTCATATTCAACCAGGACATGATTTTTGATAACAACGGGCTTTACCGCAATCATTTCTTCTTTTCATCTACAAGCAATTATCAATCAGATAAGACACGCCAGACATTTACTGCGGATTAAATAAGATTGCAGCCAATTTGCCTGTGAAATGGACATGACATCATGCATTAATTTCATAAAAAAACTCTCTTCCCTTCTTGCTTTCCTCAGTAAATCACAGGATCAGTTATTTAGCTTGACGACATAAGCTTTTTTTTTCTTTCCTGGAGGTATTATACACTATACGACCTCTCTAGACGGCTCCCGTACTGCATTTTATAGACTCTGGCGTCTCGCTGGTGTCTGAAACAAAAAAAGAGAGAGCACAAGACAAAGAGAGAGAGAGTTAGAAATATTAAAACTATAAGGAAGGTGGTACTGATGTCCCACTTCTAAATTATTACCCAGAGTGCATCATGTCGGTGTCAGTGTGTGTATCACAGGAGAGTCATTGTCCTCCCAGAGTTCAGTGTGAAACAGCAGTTACATCACTGCAGTTCAGCCACCTTACATCACACAGGCCAACACTCTTAACACTTACCTACGCCATTAGTGAAGGTGGGTCGACACCATTACAAGGTTTAAGTTCACTCAGACGTGACGGCTGTTAAAACTAGGGGTTATAACTGGCTCACTTTAGCAGCTTGTAAACTACATTTCACAGTCGTGTGTGATGTTTAATGGATGCGCAACTTCATTACTGATTTTACTCTAATACTTTAGAATAATTGTTTAAAATTATAGTAATAGTTATAGTATAGATGGTTATAGTATAGATAAAAATGATAAATGTATATATTTCTGTCTGTATATAGGCTCCACAGGCGCTAATTTGTAATAATGTAGAGTCATGTCTTATAGACTTAATACAGCCCAAAAGATATACAATTATATTTTATATGACAGCTATAAAATTAATATGACTTTAGTAAAGAAAGGTTAACAAAAGTAAATTAAGTAAAACACTTAACCCTTCTGGGCGGCACGGTGGCTCAGCGCTTAGCACTGTCGCCTTACAGCAAGAAGGTTGCTGGCTCGAGTCCCGGCTGGGCCACTTGGCATTTCTGTGTGGATTTTGAATGTTCTCCCCGTGTTCGCATGGGTTTCCTCCGGGTGCCCCTGTTTCCCCCACAGTCCAAACACATGCGCTATAGGTGAATTGGAGAAACTAAATTGACCATAGTGTATGAGTGTGTGTGAATGAGAGTGTGTTTCCCAATACTGGGTTGCGACTGGAAGGGCATCCGCTGCGTAAAACATATGCTGGATTAGTTGGCGGTTCATTCCGCTGTGGCGACCCCTGATGAATAAAGGGACTAAGCCAAAGAAAAATAAATGAATTGCTATAAATCATTCCAACTTTATTTTAAGTGCTTTTAACTACTTATTGTGTTTATATTGTTTTGCACAACACTTATGGTGCTACTTAGGTGGGATAGAGGTAACATTGGGACAGGTCTGGTGGTATGGGTGGGTTTAAGGTGTAAGAGATGGCTCAATGGGCGATGCAGTGACGCAGTGGGTAGCACAATATCCTCACAGCAAGAAGGTCGCTGGTTCGAGCCTTGACTGGGTCAGTTTCTGTGTGGAGTTTGCGTGTTCTCCTCGTGTTCGTGTGGGTTTCCTCCGGGTGCTCCAGTTTCCCCCAAAAGTCCAATGTCCAAAGACATGTGCTATAGGTGCTATAGGTGAATTGGGTAAGCTAAATTGTCCATAGTGTATGTGTGTGAATGAGTGTGTGTGGATGTTTCCCAGTGATGGATTGCAGCTGGAAGGGCATCCGCTGCGTAAAACATATGCTGGATAAGT
>CAIGQW010049174.1:180-12612 GCA_903798125.1 Danio choprae
TCATATAAACTAGAAATTCCAAGAGCTCAGTCAAAGCAGGGTGAATCCGCCTTCAGCTACTGCGCCCCCCGCTGCTGGAATCAGCTTCCAGAAATGATCAGATGTGCTCCAACGTTAGGTACATTCAAATCCAGACTTAAAACATATCTGTTTAGCTGTGCCTTTACTGAATGAGCACTGTGCTACGTCCGACAGATCGCACTATTATGTCTTTCTTTTCTTTTTCATTCTTTTATTACCCGTTTTAACACATTTTAATCTGTTTTTATCTGTTTTTCATATTATTTGTTTTTATTTTTTATTTTATTTTTTTTTATACTTGTCTCTTTTATTCCTGTTTATGTAAAGCACTTTGAATTGCCACTGTGTATGAAATGTGCTATATAAATAAACTTGCCTTGCCTTGCCTTGCCTTATTCAGTTCCATAACTGTTTGCCATGAGAGAAATAACAGAGTTAAACTACTGAGTTACACTGTTAGAGCCTACATAAGAAACATGATCAAACTTACCAAATATGCCTTAAAGAAAGGAGTTAGGATCTTCACTGAGGAAGATGACAAGGCTTCTCAGGATGCACTCCCTTCTGGTGTTGATATCATCATACTAAAGCAGACGCAAAGCTTTGCCCCTTCATTTCCTTTCTTCTTGAAGATCTGTATTAGCTAGTTAGAGAAGAGGTCCAGCTGTGACAAGAACTTGATTGTAGTGGCTTGGTAGTGATGTGCAGGAACCCTGCATTCACCTGGAAAATATTAAACAAAAACAGCCATTTATTTATAGTTTATAATTTTTGTATGGGCAATCTGTGTATAGTCACAGATAGCGATAACTGCCCCTAAAATGCCCATGACCAAAATGTTGCAACAAATACCTGCTATCTAGTTCCAAACTGCATTCTTTGCACTGCCACATACACTGATCTAAAAAGTAGATTAAATACAATTGGCATTCATTACATTAAACTAATAATAACAATACATATCAGCTTAGTAAGAAAACTGTACTTACCATCACTAGGAGGATGCCAGAAGGAATCCTGTAAAACTGATGAAACTGCAAAGATAAAATAAATGTATTAATGTGTTTACAAGTAGGAACAACAACTCAAAATTGCATTTGAGAACCTGATAACTATAAAATAATAAACCTATAAAACATTAACATTTAGAACAGATTAGCAAATTTTCAGCAACAGCAAAGACAAATTAAATCAAATTTTATAGTGCTATTTTAAGCTGAATAAAAGCCAAATAAACTTAATATAATATTTTCATCTTTATGTTTGAGGTAACAAATAAAAATCGTTTTGAAACGGGTTCAAGGCCGTCAGAAAGAAATAGACATTGATTTAAAGTTGAATTTTAAAGTCGTAATTTCTAGCGTTAACATTACGTGATCGCAACAAAAGAACATTATTACGCTGAAAAAAATCATTGATTCAAAGTTCAAATTCCTTGACTCACGCAGTCTGACATCGATTCAACACCCCGATGACAAATAAAATGTTAAATCAACGTCGGAACATTATGATAAAAAGCGTTAATTCTATGATAGTCTTTTTCTCCTGTTTGCATGATAAGTAGCTGGCTAAGTTAAGCTAGCTAACGTTAGCCGCCAACTTTACTGAAAACCAAGCAAAACTGTATCACGATTGTTGCACACGGTCAATATTATCTTAAAACAAGAAGAGCAAACAAATACTCACCAAATAATTGACTTCTTGAAATCGAGAGCATCTCATCATCCCGTGCAGCCACAGGTGGAAAATGGTGGACGGACATAATGCAGGTCGCATTGAAAACGCGCGCATCTCGTGCACGCGCAAAACGGGGTCATCTTATTGAACTAATTTATTTTGGGTAAATACAGTTTATAGGTGAAACGACTAATACATTTTTTGTTACATCAATTAAATGTAAATGAATATTTTAAAAATAGATATATTTAAATAAAGGGGACATTATTTACTTGTGTCACATTAAAGAAGGGCTTGAATCATTTTTTTGAGTGTACGGACAATTTAGTTCATCCAATTCCCCTATAGCGCATGTGTTTGGACTGCGGGGGAAACCCGGAGGAAACCCACACCAACATGCGGAGAACATGCAAACTCCACACAGAAATGCCAACTGACCCAGCCGGGACTCGAACCAGCGACCTTCTTGCTGTGAGGCAACAGTGCTAACCATTGAGCCACCGTGCCGCTCTTTGTTCAAAACTATGTCATTATTTATTTATTTTTTCGGTTTCATTTGAAGTATACTGGGGCTTTAACACTTCTTCAGCAAAGTGTGGATTTACTTCGCCAATATTACAACCAACAGCAGTGATTAATCATATATACTGTACATGTGCTGCGTCTGAAATCGCATACTTCCGTACTATATAGTACGCTAAACAGTACGCGAGCCGGGTAGTATGTCCGATTTCATAGAATTCGAAAAACAGTATGCGAGAAGTACCCGGATGGCCTTCTACTTCCGGCGAGATTCTGAAGTGCGCATCTAATGGACGCTACCCTATCCTATTATCCAACACAAGAGAATTCATGAATGGGAGAGAAGCAACACAACTGATGCAGGTAGGTCATGTGATAATGACTAGTAATGACACAAGACATGACATGCCACTCGTATAGTTTTGAATGGGAAAAATGTAACGGTCAATATGGCGAACGAAGCCCCACCTAGTAGAGGAGCCAATCATCGATCGCTATAGAGGGACGTTTCTCCGGGGGAGAAGCTCGGACTAGATGAATCACAGCGAAGACTTGCTTCACAGACATAAGACATATATCCACGTAAAGCTTGAAATCTCTACTTTTAAATGAACAACTACACTTAAAAAACAAAGGTTTTCTGTTTTTGTAATCTGTATGAAACGAACACGAGGTACAGTCCGTCCTGTCAAACGCACATCACATGACAGCAACTTGTAAACAAAGAGTCACTGTCATTTCTGGAGGAGATTCGTCATCAAGACCAAGTTGTGAATTACTTCAGAAGACCAGCACGATCTGACGAAGTATTATCCAGAGGATGATAATGTGTAGAACGGCCATAAATGAGGTTGGTGTCGTGATCTCATTCCTTTCAAGTGCGCGTGCGCATGCGCATTAGCTCGGGGCAGCCTTAAAATATGCCGATTTAGTTTGATACGATTGTTTAAAAGCGAAACTTATGAGACAGTCCTTGTTTAATTTTATTAGGGATTCCAAATATGTAATGTAATCTTAAGCTTGGCAAACAGTCTTGGAGACTTTGATGTTTCCCCATTCAGACAGAATGCCAGAGCACACACAGAGGTGTTTCAAAGATGGCCGCCGAGTGAAATGACTTGCCTTAAATGGACTTTGGTAGTACCTACTGAGTAGTAGGCGATTTCAGACGCATCCATGGCCTATTCTACATTCACATTAGCCAAGAGACATGTCTTTAAAAGGCATTTTGGCATGCATTTATTTCAGTGTGGTGAATTTACAGAACTCCTATCCGCTAACTGTCACTTTCCTACAGATGCTGTTTACTGACAAGGTGATAGCGCCAACTACTGGCCTGGCATATGGAAGAGAGCATTTTTGGCAGGTACTGTATGTGCAAACAAATTAATTTGAAAATGTTGTTGCGTATACATGAAATAAATAAAAAAATGCAGGTCAAAACATTTCAGTGTTTGACTACATGGCTGTTGTGTAAACATAGCCATGATGGACATGGCCTTATTACTCCATTACCTTTTACCTGATGACAGGAGCCGGAAGGGGATCTTTCAACGTACTGGTAGATTTGCGTGTGTGGAAAATGTCCATGATGGAGGAGTGAGGGGCACCAATGATCCTTGCTGCTGTGTTCACTATATAGGCCCAATTCAAGTTTTTTTAACCCTACCCCTTCGAAATTGTGCCATAGTGTAGGGTCTTGTGGTCAGTAGGACTGCGGTTCCCATAGCAGAGAGTGATGGTCAGCACACTCTCAATAGCTCCCCTGTATAATGGAACTTGGGGAGGCTGCAGACCTGGAGTCAGGCAGTTTCACACCCATGTTGTTCTTGATGTGTCCCATAGTGGGAGACTGCACAGTATTATTATGAGCCCCACAAGTGTCAAATCCAGTTCCTGGAGGGCCGCAGCTTTGCACAGTTTAGTTCCAACCCTAATTAAACAACTGATCATACTAATTGGGTCCTTCAGTTCTGTTTGAAACCTACAGGTAAGTGTGTTGAAGCAGGGTTGGAACTAAACTATGCAGAGCTGCAGCCCTCCAGGAACTGGATTTGGCACTGGTGCTTTAGAACATAATCATAATCATTATTATTATCAAAAAAACACTTATTATATGGCCCTACCCCACCGCTACCTAAACCCAAGCCTCACAGGAAATGTGACAAACATTGATTATCAAAATACACTGTTAAGTATGATTTTCTAATTCCAATGTTAACTTCAATTATATTATTTGACTGTGACTAGTCATCAAATACACTGCAATGTTCAATGTTTGATGACTAGTCTGGTTTTGGACTATTGGTAGACCTCTATAGGATTTTCACAGCCAAGATGTCTATGTTTGTATGTCTATTTGATGTCTTTTAAAAGGTTAGGTCACCTAAAAATGAAAATTTTGTTCTTAATAACTCACCCTTATGACCTTTAGAACATAAATTCTGAGAGTTTACTACGGGTAATACAGTGCTTGCATGTTATGCTGCTGACCCTAATGGCAATATGGTATATTGTCCACAGCCTGGTCAGTACCTGGATGGGAGACCACATGGGAAAACCAGGTTGCTGTTGGAAGTGGTGTTAGAGAGGCCAAAAAGGGGCGCTCTGCCCCAGTATAGTGAAAGGTACACTATACTGTCAGTGAGCGCCGTCTTTCAGATGAGATGTTAAACCGAGGTCCTGACTCTCTGTGGTCATTAAAAATCCCATGGCACATCTTGTAAAGAGTAGCGGTGTAACACCGGTGTGGCTGGTGTGTACTTGACTGTATCACTGTGTCTCCACTCCACCAATAGCTGGTGTGTTGTGAGCGCACTGGCGCTGTTGTCCTGTGGCTGCCATCACATCATCCAAGTGGACCATTTGGGTGTATGGCCATACACGATAAATGTGCTATATAATACACATTACATTGCACAGTAAACATGCACCCTCACAACCTGACAATGAAGAAAAGACATTGGTGAACAAAGTAATTTTTTTGGCACACAAAAGTGTTTTCCCTTGAACCACTGAAGACCCAATTAACGTTTTGATGACGTTTTTTGTTCCTTTTCTAGACTTTGAACACCTCAGGAACCTTGTTGTCCATGGAGGATGAGGGAGCTCTCAGATTTGATCTAAAATATTTTAATTTGTGTTCTGAAGATGAACGAACGTCTCAGTGGATTGAAACAGCATGAAGAAATGTTATTTTTTGGTTGAACTAACACTTTAAATGCAAATGCTTGCTGGGTCTCGACATTCAAGCTGTCGATGGTCAGTGGGGGGATCATCAGCAGAGTATCTCCTGAAATATATCAAAACCTCCTTTGTTTTTGTTTCCTCAGGTTGTTTGTGCCGCACCATTTAACAAGTTGTGCCGCTTCCTCTCTGTAGGGTGTTTAATCATTGTTGCTGATGAGACCTACAACATTTGTGTCATCAGCAAACGTGATGATGTGTTTGAAGTTGAACTTAACAGTGACTCGGCAGTGTGAAGAGGAGCGGGCTCAGCACACAGCCCTGTGGCACACCGTCACAAACAGATTGAGATATTTCAGTTTTTAAAAGCCCAGGGTTCAATTACAGAGTGGCAAATGAAGCCCAGTGAGTTTAATTTAGAGAAAAGTTGATGAGGGTTTAACAGGGTGATGGAAACCCAACTAGTGTCGCTGGCCTGTGGTGAGGTCATGTAGTTAGTGATGGTCTGAATGGTCTGAAATCCGGCATATGTTTTACGCAGCGGATGCTCTTCCAGCCATTACCCAGTACTGGTAAACACTCATACACTCTCACATTCACACACATACACTATGGCCAATTTAGTTGATCCAATTCACCTATAGCGCGTGTGTTTGGACTGTGGGGGAAACCAGAGCACCCGGAGGAAACCCACGCCAACACGGGGAGAACATGCAAACTCCACACAGAAATGCCAACTGGCCCAGCCGGGACTCGAACCAGCAACCTTCTTGCTGTGAGTGCACTTATACTTTTTTCGTATTTTCAGTGTGAGTGCACTACTTAAAACTATTTATACTACAAAATGTTATAGAATAGTGAATATGTGTGCGATTTGGGAAGCACCTATTGACTCTTGCTGTTGTGGAAGCTTCTTATATCTCTATATCTGGATACCTCTACAGTATGTTGTGACTGGTGCTGGGTGACGTGAGTTATAATAAGTAAAACCTGTATGCCACACTGATCTCGAGTCTCACATAGGAGCTACGGAATGATAAAAAGTGGAGCGATGACAGAGGAAGACAAGAGCGGACTAGGCCTGGCACAGTTGTTTGTTTTTAGCTTGCAGTCATCCATACAGTCTTGTATTAACCCCAATGGACTTAAATACACTGAAGATAATGATTAACTACACTACAAACTGGTCATACCGGTGAAGGGTAAATGCTGGCGGGAAACAGAACAAATGGAAATCTAAACACAACAGAGCTGGCACATTATGCCTTGCTACAACCTACTTTAGGAACCTACTGTACACATGTTTGTTTTTTTTAAGTAGCAAGATCAAGGGAGCGAGCGGTTACTCACACAGCTTCCACTAGATGACCTCCATTACTATGATTCGAACAATAATGCATTTTATTATCATTCATACATTGTCCTTCGGCTTAATCCCTTCTTTATCAGGGGTCGCCACAGCGGATTGAACCACCAACTATTCCGGCATATGTTTTACACAGCGGATGCCTTTCCAACCGCAACCCAGTACTGGGAAACACCCATGCACTCTCACATTCACACACACTCATACACTACAGCCAATTTAGCTCATCCAATTCACCTATAGAGCATGTATTTAGACATTTGGGGGGAACCGGAACACCCGGAGGAAACTCACGTCAACACACAGAGAACATGCAAACTCCACACAGAACTGGGACTCAAACCAGTAACCTTCTTGCTGTGAGGCAACAGTGTTAACCACTGAGCCACCGTGCCAGCATTTCCCAGTGATTCTGCTGATGCACTCATGCCCTTCACTGCTAATTGGCTACAAATGTGCGTTGTTGATTGGTCAGATCCACTTTTCAACAGTGGTTTGCAAATAAAAATCACTTGGTGTCCCTTTAACACATATTGGCTATAAACACAAAGCACATACAGCCTTGTATGCACTTTTCTGTTGTATAAACAAGTCCGGTGTGCTGTTTCCCCTGGTTGCAAAAGCCACATGTTGGTAGAATTTCTGCAAATAAAAGTCTGACTTAAGGTTTGTGTAATTAAAGTTACCCGCAGTTATGAAAAAGTCGCCAATGTTGTTTGATAGATGTTCCTTGCTAGCTGTAAAGTTCGAGGAATTGCACCCTTTATGTTCAAACAGCATCAATACTAATGACTGAACTCCATCAGCAGATAGAATGGTCAGCACTTGACAAACATCCACCAGCAATGAAACCTACTAGTATTTTAATACTAAACCGACACTGATTTCATCTTAAACGTACTTCGAGTATTTGAACTCATAACAGGCGTCTCTACAAGTCACTTTACTTTAATGATACTCTTCAACTGTTTCTGCAAAGCGCTGTTGATATTTGATATCAGCAAAACAAAGATGTCTGTACCCGAAAGGATGACACCCCTATCCACAGTAGAAGCTTCCACCAGCACATTCTGCGCAACACAGGCAAGGGCTGGGTCAAAGTCATTCTTTGCATCACATAAAACTAACACCGTTTTCATGAGCATCATGTTACGAGTTTGTTATCGTACTTTTCAGACACTCTTTGTGAGCTGTTTTATTTGAAATGGGTGTTGGTAGATGTTCTAGGCTTATAATGCATGGAGATGAATGTCTCTTTATCATAGCTGACTTTAGGGCGTCATGGTGGCGCAGTGGGTAGCACGATCGCCTCACAGCAAGAAGGTCGCTGGTTCGAGTCTCGGTTGGGTCAGTTGGCATTTCTGTGTGGAGTTTGCATGTTCTCCCCGTGTTGGCGTGGGTTTCCTCCGGGTGCTCCGGTTTCCCCCACAGTCCAAAGACATGCGGTATAGGTGAATTGGGTAAGCTAAATTGACCGTAGTATATGTGTGTGAATGAGTGTGTATGGATGTTTCCCAATGATGGGTTGCAGCTGGAAGGGCATCCGCTGCGTAAAACATATGCTGGATAAGTTGGTGGTTCATTCCGCTGTGGCGACCCCAGATTAATAAAGGGAGTAAGCTGAAAAGAAAAGGAATGAATGAATAGCTGACTTTAATAACCTGAACTTTCTAGTCACTAGTCCACCTCTTGCATTGTTGAAAATAAAGTTTCTTTATTGGCATCAGTGGTTCCATGAGGAACCTTTAAAGTGCCCTTATTATGGATTATAAAAGGTTTGTATTATTGTTTGGGGAGTCCCTAACAACAGGCTCATATGGATGCAAGGTTTTGTTTCTGACCAGTCTGCTCTGATTGGTCGGGTGACTCAGTCTGTTGTTATTGGTCCAATGACCCAGTCTGTTGTGATTGGTTTGATAATCCAGTCTGTTGTGATTGGTCCAATGACCCAGTCTGTCGTGATTGATCCAATGACCCAGTCTTTTTTGATTGATCCAATGACCCAGTCTGTTCTGATTTATCTGATAACACAGTCTTTTGTGATTGATCCAGTGATCCAGTCTGTTGTGATTGGTCCAATAACCTAGTCTGTTGTGATTGGTCTAGTGACCCAGTCTGTTGTGATTGGTCGGGTGACTCAGTCTGTTGTTATTGGTCCAATGACCCAGACTATGGTGATTGATCCAATAACCTAGTCGGTTGTTATTGGTCCAATGACCCAGTCTGTTGTGATTGATCCGGTGACCCAGTCTTTTGTGATTGATCCAATAACCTAGTCTGTTGTGATTGATTGGATGACCCAATCTGTTGTGATTGATCCGATGACCCAGTCTGTTGTGATTGATCCAATGACCCAGTCTGCTCTGATGTCTTTGGACTGTGGGGGAAACCGGAGCACCCGGAGGAAACCCACGCCAACACGGGGAGAACATGCAAACTCCACAAAGAAATGCCAACTGACCCAGCCGGGACTCGAACCAGCGACCTTCTTGCTGTGTTACAGTGTTAACCACTGAGCCACTGTGCTGCCTAATTCAATTTTTATAAATCCAAAATATACACATCCACAAACATAATCCACACAAAACCAAAAGTGACCAGGCAATGAATTAAGTGACAAAGAGAAAAATATATTGGAGACAATGATTAACTAAACCACAAACCGGTCATACCAGTGAAGGGTAAATGCTGGTGGGAAACAGAGCAAACGGAAAACTAAACACAACAGAACTGCCACAGTACGCCTTACTAGAACAAAGGTTTTAAAATGGTACAATCTCACACAGATCTCACTGGATGATGATAATAATAATAATGAATATTAATAAACAAGTAAATAAATGACACAAGTATATTGAAGGAAGAGATAGCTGACTTTAGGTCTATGAAATACAGCCAATGTTAATCACATATCAATAATAAAGCATCATGGGCAACTGCTTTCGTTAAAGCTTTAAAGAGATTTAAATGCTCTTTGCTTGTAATTGACTATAAATGTGCTTTGCTGAGGCAGTAGTTTGGATCCACTTTCCGACAGTGTTATCAAAAATCACTTGGTGCACATTTAACATATTATTTGCTATAAACACAAAGCAGGCATAGCAAAAAAGCACTATATACATAGCACTATATACATGCGTAGCACTATATACATTTCTGGAGATCGCAAATTATGTGGCCAGAAGTACGTATGGCTGCGTTTCGTCTTTATAACGAACACTATGGAGCGGTATGACACGTTCATTATTGCGCTTACCTGCTGACCGATTACCTCCGTATGGACGGCTTTCCTGCTGTTACCAGTTTGTCCGGTAGCTCGCCATGTACGTCGGCGAACTTGAGACGCAGAGTGTAGTTGACCACGACAATGGGGTTCGAGTCCGGTGAAGAACAGTTCCAGAAAGCAGCTAAGATAATAACAAAAGCCAAAAAAATATATAAACAAGTAAATAACAGGGTGAGAATGTGGTAAAATCTGAAAACGTGGTCAAAATTAGACGAGGGCTTTTCTTTTTCTGGATTGCTTTTGAAAACACTGTCGGTTGGGTTTAGGGAAGTGGGTGGGCGGGTCAATCAGTGCTTTTGAAAACACTATTGTTTGGGTTTAGGGAAGGAGGAGGGTGGGTCAGTCAGTCAGTCAGTCAGTCAGTCGACAGCGGCCTCTAATGGGTTTACGCAGGAACAGCAGGCACGAATGGGACTCGCAAGAGAAATTTGAGATCTCAAAAAGCGCACACAGGTGGATTCGCAAAAACAAAAACTGCAAAAAAACATACCTCCTGGGACGTATTTGGTGCTGTCCAGAAATGTAGATAGGGCTACGTTTTCAGATTGAGCCTGGATTGAGTTTTTGTCTTGTTTCTAATCCAAATATCTAAAATATCTCTGTCTTCTTAAAACCAACCTTTTTTTGACAGCTAAATAAAAGGTGTTGTTTTCAGAAATAAGAAGTCAAAATTAACCATCCATTTTTTTTTCTGCATCTGGTTTAAATACACTATGAACAGCAGCTACGCTAAATATTTTCTTTATTTTCTATTTCCACCTGGGGATACTTATCCCGAGGCCCCTACAGACTATGCAGGGTCATTGATGCGATCCTAGACCTGTGAAGAGATGATCCAAAGGTATCCTGGACCAGGCCGTATCCTGAGCTGATGCTGTGGTGGTCATGGAGGAATGGAGTGCATGAGACTGATTCCTGAAAGGCTACAGTGACAAACAAGTCTACGCTTGATCCTGTGGGCCAGCCTGACCTCCCGCCGGTGCCCTACCCACCTGCAGCTTCCACGATGGACGTCCAGCTTCCCCAGCCTCCGGAACCTAGACTGATGATCGTGCCCAACAGAGCCTGGTTTCTCTCGAGGTTTTTATTTTCCCTTCACTTCGTCAGTTGGTAAAGTTTTTTTTCCTCCACTGTTGCCACTGGCCTGCTCGGATCGGGACTTGTGGAGCTGCGCTTCGGTGGATTTGCTCTTTAGTATTTGAACTTTCAGCAGTGAAACTTAAACCACACTGAACTGAACTGAACTGAACTAAACTGAACTCTGAAATCTGGACTTTACTAGAACATGTGAAGCTGCTTTGACACAATCTACACTGTAAAAAGCGCTGTATAAATACACCTGAATTGAATTGAATTGAATTAAGTGAGTTTAAGCTAAGAAATCTGCCAATATGGTAAGCAAAATCATCTTATTTCAAAGTGAACATAAATATTATCATACTTACCCCATTAGCAGATTAGTTAGTTTGCTTTAAGAAAAAAACTCACTTAATTATGACTTCTTATTTCTGAAAACAAGACAATATATATGTTTAACCTGTCAAGAAAATGCTTCTTGATTTAAGATATTTTTTGATATTTGGACTAGAAACACACTGTAAAACAAAAATCTGGTTTCCACACAATCAATTTGTATTGGGACAACATGAAGGAATTAAGTTCACTTCGTTATTTACAAATTTAAGTGGATTGAACGTAAAACAATTAAGTTGACTCAAGAATTGTGTTGTTTCAGCTCATTTTACATTCAAGAGTTCACACTTAGCTGATGCTTGATAAGGTAAATGTGTGTTTGACATGCTGAGGGGGGATCCTCGAGCCCGGGGCTTCCTCTTGTTTAAGTCAGGAGAGAGATGAGAGTCTGGGCTCAGGAAGGTCTTGAGAACTCCCCTGATATTTAGCTAGGAAAAGAGAGGAAGGAGTCATGGTGGATGGGGTGATTCTTCAAAACTGAAGATGACTGAGGTAATGTGAGCAGACTATTTATGTGCATTTGAATTCATCTGATTGGTTGGTCATGTGATTGTTAATGCGGGACCAGCCGTGGTCAATCATAAACCCGTGATCCTCTCGAAATTTGTTTATAAAACATCACTAAGTAGTTTGAATAAACACCAAATATCATTTTTTGCAGTGCATTTTATTAGTTTTTACAAATTTAAGGGGCGGCACAGTGGCTCAGTGGTTAGCACTGTGGCCTCACAGCAAGAAGGTCGCTGGTTCAAGTACCGGCTGGGTCAATTGGCATTTCTGTGTGGAGTTTGCATGTTCTCCCCATGTTGGCGTGCCCTATAGGTGAATTGAATAAAGTAAATTGGCCGTAGTGTATGAGTGTGTGTGTGTGTGTGTGTGTGTGTGTGTGTGTGTGTGTGTG
>CAIGQW010049177.1:130-11402 GCA_903798125.1 Danio choprae
ATCTCCAATATTAATGAATATATTCAACTAAAATATTCACTTTCTGGTTTAAAACTGCAAGCATGCGCGCGCAGCATCCCGCATACCCAAACTAGAACTAAACTCCAATATTAATGAATGTATTCAACTAAAATGTTCACTTTTTGGATTAAAACTGCAAGCATGCGCGCGCAGCATCCCACATACCCAAACTAGAACTAAACTCCAATATTAATGAATGTATTCAACTAAAATGTTCACTTTCTTGTCTAAAATGGCAGGTCTGCGCGCGCTACATCTTGCGGGAACTTTAAAAACTATTCCAGTCAGCTAAAACTGAAATGTTCAATTGATTAATAAATGTAGGCCTGCGTAAAATATTCTACATGTACACACACACACACATAGGCCTATATAACTATTTAAGAATGACTACTTAAAAATAAGGCTAAATGTTCACTTTCACCTATTTGGGGGAAAATGCAGTGTCTTATTTAAGTGTCCCGCCCAGCTTTTAGGCTATAGATGACCTTCCATAAGTAGCATAAAATCGTACACAGGCGATTCTGGGCACCCCTTGACATCGCCACGCGTTGAACAGAGAATGGAGAGGTTATTGCGCACAGCAGGTGCGCAGAGTCGCGTCCGCTAATGGCGCTGGAGCTGCTGACAGGTCCGCTGGCGCTCTGCGGGATGGAAGAGCTTGAAACCCCGCACAACCTCTGATTCACCCTGAGGCACAGCCAGGCCAACAACGGGCCAGTGTGATCGGAAAGAGTTGAAAGCATCGCCGAAAACCTCTGTGACACCAATGAGGAGCCAAAGACCACCTGTGAAATACACCACATGTCAGACAAAAGCATATTAAACTGATACAATATTATACAATATTTATAAAAGCATTACATCACAAACAAAAACATTAGTTGGATATAATTGACTTAAGTGTTGAAGGCTGCACTGCAGCCATATTGTCAGCCGAAAAACTGCGCAATAATATTCGCCCCCCGAGATTTGACATTTCTACGGTTCTCTGATGTCGATTTTTGGTCACGTGGCATTCAGATAAACAAATTAAATATTTAATCCTTTAAGTTTGCGTTTTAATTTAAGTATTTCGTTTTATTCGATTATTTTAATTTCACATTTTTATTAATTAGCTTAATTCTGATCCACTCCCAACACTCTTAACGAATCACAACGCAACTGGATAGTTTTAATTGAATAATTAGCCTTTCTTAACTTAACTTACTATTAATACACTGCGTGTATGTTTAAATAATAAAGAAAAATTACAATAAAACTTAAGATTAGATTTTAACATTTGTTGAAATTATCAAATCGGCATGTTTACAACTTTACCTAAAACTAAGATTCAGATCAACAACAACCTATAAAGTCCCTAATATGTGTATAAATGTAAGGCATGGGAGGATTAAGTAAATAACACGTCATACACAATGATAAATCAAAGTGCTTCACATAAAACAATAATAAAAGAAACAAATAAAATGATTAAAAGCAAATAAAACGTGTTAAAACAGGTTCAAATGGAATAATAATAGAAATGAAAGAAAGTAGAGACACAAATGTGTATATAAAAAGTTTAAAATCGGAATTAAAAGTAAGATGCCACTGTGAGAGGCCAAATATTACTGTCGTTGATTTGCAGCCGAAATCACCGCCCTCTGCTCAGAAAAACTTGGGGGCAAAACCCAGCAGCCAATCAGAGCGGGACCCGACGGGGCTCTGCTGCTCCTTTAAGAGATTTTTTCCATGAATTGATTTTTTTCTCGCTCTTCACACAACGGGGCTCTTTAAGCCTCGACGCGCGACACAGAGCAGGCATTCAGAGCGCGAGCGAGGGGGCTGAACCGACGGACTCTCGCGCTGGGCGGGCGACCTGCTGCACTGTAAAGTAAGTGCATTATTGCCTCTCTCTCTATCGCTTACTCTGTGTGGGAATATATACGCCATTGCACTGTATAACGGAGAAACTTCTACATTTCTTATTAATAATACTAATACTAATAATAAATAGTCTATATCTCTTTGAATTTATAAGCGACATCTACTTATTTTGGATTTTATTGGTTTGTGTCCAGATAGCCAATAGGTTTGCGCTTGGATAATTGTAATGAAGAAATTGAAATGGATTAAGGGACGTTTTTAAAGGTGTAAAAAGTGCATCTTATCCAATCTTTTGGCGAGAGGAACACCTTAAGTTGGTGTCACGAGGCATAAATGTCGGGATTTGCGTGAATGTGTAAATCAGAGACGTGTTGGGTTAATCTGTCTTAATTGGAAAAAACGGCTTAGTCTATCTGTGCATGGACTGCTTGGGATATACAGGTCTTTTAGTAAATACAGTCCGGTAAACTATTAATTTGAACACTTAAATTAAAAGTTAAATTAGTTTTAGTGTTTTAAATAGTTTTATTAGAAATCTTAAATTTTTTATGTACTCTATTAAGGCTATTTGTAAGCAGATATCGCCGTCTCTTGCCAAATTGCTCATGTAACCAACGTAAAGATGAACAACAAGAAACCAAACATTAAAGTACACAGTTTATAATATTGTTTGTTATCTACATATAGTTACACAACAAACAGGACAGAATCAGAAAAGTTTAGTGCAGTGAAACCAATGGAAAAGCACATTTGTGGAGCTTTGGATAAAATGTTTGACTATTAACAATGATAAAATCTCCGCAGATTAGTTTGCAACACTCGACTAAGTTTGTCATTTAAGAGTGTTGTGTTTTGGCGTGAGTGAATTAGGGGCAAATGATTGCCAAACCAGGCGTTATGATCCGCCCTACAGTAGCCAAGGATGAACTCAATCAAATCTGAACAAATAAAGTTTACAGCGGAGGAAACAGAAATAAGCAAGAGCTGTGGGCAGCTGGTTAAAATGAATAAACATAAAGATCCTAAAGTTCTCTTGACAGAAAACAGTCGCTGAAATCTTGAGCTGTAAACAGAGTAAACCTAGAAGCGCAATTACCGAAAATGACGGATACACCAGCTACTGAAACAAACAACGAAGTCTTATGAGATGTTTTATTTTTTCGTCCCAAATAAAGTAACTACACACAAGTCCAACCATTAACGTAGGCTTTACATGTGATTATTGAATGAATGCGTTATCGCAGACGGCTCTGCTGATGTGAAGTCACCTGTGTCTTAATTAACACTGGTGTTGGATGCTGTGCTTTTATCTTCGGGTTGAGATTGGATCTGTTCAAAGCCGACAGGTCGCATCTCAACAGTTTCTGTCGCATAACAATTATTTGATTGATTTTCTGTAATTGGAGCTAGTCAACCACATCCAGTCGTTTAATTCACGGTTACTTCAGATTTCAGAAACACATTGCCATGACTCTCGGATTTTTTTCTGCTGGTTATAAGTCGTCGTTTGTGCTTTCACCAACAAACACTGTGTAATTCAGCTGCCCACAGCAGCGCCGCTCCGTGTTTATCCAGCAGCGAGGCGGAATGAAGCCGGTATTATTCCAGCACTTTCTCTCCCGGGAGCTTGAACAAACCGCCAAACCTTCAACAGTAGCTTGTTAGCAGAAGTGAAGCTAAAATAACACACACACATACACACACCGAGGCCAACTGACGCCACCGTATGATTGCAGCGCTGCCCTGGAAAAAGGAGACTTCTAAATAAAGTCAAAGCCTCAGTGTTTGTAGGGTTTTCCTGAACAGGTTTATCTTGTTCGTGAGGTGTTTGAGTGAACAGCAAAAGGGTTGTGCGGTCATACAGCCAACCATTAAACGACATATTAATGTCCTTGTATATATTAAGAAGACATGCTTTGCAGAAGCATGCCGTTTAATACAATAATAATAATGATTATTAAAACTAATAAATTACCTGTGTGTATTTTTTGTAGGTTTCCATCAGATCTATATCCCGGCGGACGGCGGAAGGATTTCTTCTGACAGACCCGATCCGTTTGAAAAGAACTATAAAGTTTCACTGGATGATCTAAAGTAAACAAAAACACAATTGTTTGACAAGAAAAAAATTTTGTAAAGAATAAGATACTAAATAAATATAAATATATAAATAAAAAACAAAAGTTAAGTGAGGAAATTACACCTACCGAAGTCACCTGTGGCTGCAGAACGAGTGGACAGATGTCGGCGGAGGAGCACAGCATGTCGGAGGTGGAAATGAGTCCCGGGGTGTCGGAGGACGGGCACTCCATGTCCCCCGGTCACTCGTCGGGCGCTCCCGGTGGCGCGGACTCCCCTCTGCCCGGTCAGCAGTCTCAGATGTCCGGGATCGGGGATGACGGAGCCGGTGTCTCCGGTGGGGTCTCGGTGAAGTCCGACGAGGAGGATGACCGGTTCCCTATCGGCATCCGCGAGGCGGTCAGTCAGGTGCTGAACGGGTACGACTGGACGCTCGTGCCCATGCCTGTGCGCGTGAACTCGGGCAGCAAGAGCAAACCGCACGTCAAGCGGCCGATGAACGCGTTCATGGTGTGGGCGCAGGCCGCGCGCAGGAAACTGGCGGATCAATATCCGCACCTGCACAACGCCGAGCTCAGCAAAACACTGGGGAAACTGTGGAGGTGAGCGCACGAATGATGGTTTACCTGTACACGCATTACAACGGTACTGTTGAGCCACCATGTTGCAGTACAATGGCGTGAAATAAAATATCATACACACATACATATATTAAACACTTCAATCTACATGAAGGGTTAGTTCACTCAAAAAAGAAAATGTGCTCACTATTTACTCCCAGTCAAGTGGTTTCAAACTTTTCTGACTTTCTCTCTCCTGTTGAACACTAAAGATATTTTTGAAAGCAAAAAGACTTACTATGAGACAAATATTAAAAGACTTACTATTAAAAGACACATACTGTGGAGGTCAATGATTACAGGTTTCCAATATTTGTCAAAATACCTTATTTTGTGTTCAACAGAAGAAACTAAAGGTCTAAAAAAGTATAAAAGAGTGAGTAAATAATGACATCATGTTAATTTTAGGGTGAACTATCCCTTTAAGGCAATGTTTTAAACCACACATTTCACACAGAGTTAATTTAAAGCGATTTAATAGAAATAATGTAAAGATAATCAGAAGTAAAACAAAGTGTACATTAATATTGTAGTGAAAAATGCTGGGTCGTTGTAACCAAGTATTGGGTAAAATATGGACAAACCCAACTATTGGATAAAAAAAAAATGTAAATATAATTTTATTATTATATAATATTATAAATTTAAATATAATATAAAAATTACCCAACCATTGGCTTATGACAGCCCAGCTTTTTACATTTGTGTTTTATTTTAGAGTGTATCTCCATAAACCCACGGTGATCAAATCTGACCGTTCTCAGTGATGAGCCACTCCAGAAACAGCCTCGGTGAATTCATTACAGTGATTCTATCAGTTCATAATGGATCCTGCAGTCTGATGGGTTTCTGCTGTAGATCTGAAGGCTCCTATATTAAGTGCACGCTGCTGCTGCTGTGGTGTGGTGCTGTAAACTCGGCCTCTGGCTTTGAGTTTCTCAGGAGCTTTAGCTCAGAATAATCATTCCTTCAACATGCCAGATTAGAAGGACAAATCCCTTCAGGAGCTGCTGTGGAAAAGAGCACACACACACACACACACACACACAGCCCGTAAACAGCACTATTAACCTGCGGCTTCGAGGCCAACTGCAACCGTTACAGAGCCTGTTTATCCAGAAGAGTTTATTTTGGTGAGGAAGTGAGTGTTTGGTTTTGCAGGACTTGTAGATGCATGAGTAAACTGTGAATGAAAGCGTGTCTCGCTCCGCAGATGACAGTGTAGGACAGGTGGAGAATCACACCGAGGGCTCGTTCATACACCAGCTGGAATATCACACACACTAACCGATCATGTTCAACACTTACAGGAGAAATCGGAGTATTCAACCGTCCAGCACTCTTCAGTCAGGTGCCATTAAAGTGTGCTTTACACATATCTGATGATTTACAGTCAACAAAATGCTGAATAAAATGGGTTTACGCACATTTTTACACACAATCGTCATCATAATGGACATTTAAAAGCATTAGGATGAGAATATTAAAACTAATGAAGTGTCTACACTACAAATGCTGGGTTGTTGTTGGGTCAAATATGGACCATTTGGTTAAAAAGTTTAAACCCAACATTGCATTTGTCCATAATTGAACCAACGTTGAGTTATTTATGTTTAATTAAAATTGTAATTACACTGTTTAACCCAACGGTTGCCTTCGTCCATATCTGAACCAACGTTGAGTTACAACAACACAGCTTTATTAGAGTTTATATAATGTAATTTCGGCCTCCGGGGTTATTGTGGTGTTATGTACTGGATTTGGATTGTACTGTAACTCGTTCACATTATCTGAGTGTTTCTCTATTAAATGTTTTGATGTTTTTAAATGTTTTATTTTTGCATGTTTCAGACTGCTGAACGAGACGGATAAGCGGCCATTTATCGAGGAGGCCGAGCGCTTGAGGAAGCAGCATAAGAAAGATTATCCTGAGTACAAGTACCAGCCACGTCGACGCAAGAACGGCAAACCGGGATCCAACTCAGAGGCCGACGCCCACTCTGAGGGTGAGGTCAGCCACAGCCAATCACATTACAAGAGCCTGCACCTGGAGGTGGCGCACGGTGGGGCTGCAGGGTCGCCATTGGCTGACGGACACCACCCTCATGCTACAGGTGAGATACACCTGGCTAAACACACACATACACACACACACACACACACACACACACACACACACACACACACACACGAGTACTCGAAACACTCAAACACACATTTAACTGATCAAAAATGACAGTAAAGTCCTTTGTGGAGGCTTTTCACCCGTCTGAGATAATGCATGTCAGTGTTCATCAGCATAAAACTACAGTTTGTATTACATCACATTTCTGTTGTAAACAATTTATATGGGCTTAATATAAATTAAATACATTTATTTAATAAATAGTAATGTTCAACTTAATATATTTGTTTAAATGTACCCCATATAGATTGTTTGCATCCACTTATCTTTGAAAAACTATTGGATTTACTACACTTTGTCAGTGTATCAAGGGTGTTTCTAATGCAGTGTTTAAGCCCACCTTATATATATATTTACCTTTATTAAAGTTGTAAGAAAACATGATCATGAAGGTTTTATTTTTGCAGTTCAAGCTAATGGGAACGCAAACAGGATTTGTGTTGCTCTCCTATTCACTGCTCTAAGTGTACTCAACTACTGCTATAAGAAACCTGGACATCATTTATTTGTGTCCTGAAAAACGTCAACATTGTAGACTATCAGAAATGTTTCCTGATCATCAAATCATATTGTATTTAATATTATTATATGATTCTTTATTATATTAAACCATTTTAAAAAAAATGCTGGGTTGTTGTATCGAAGTGTTTGGTCAAATATGGACAAACCCAATAATTTGGTTAAAAAGCATAAGTTTAATTTAATTGATACAATTAACTTAATGTTGTGTTTGTTCATATTTAACCCAATGTAGGGGTACAACAATCTAGCATTAAAAAATAAATAAATATATATATATATTATTCATTCATTCATTTTCTTTTCGGCTTAATCCCTTTATTAATCTGGGGTCACCACAGCGGAATGAACCGTATACATATATACACATTAAGTATAAGCGTCAACATAAATTAAAATAAATAATTATATGTATATATAAATACATTACAATAAATATACAAAGCACACACACATATATTATGTAAATACACACTTGAATGTGAATAACCATTCGACAATATTATAGAAATAAATGACATTTTAAAGCATTGGCCTGGAAAATAATATTTTACATAGCAATAACACTATTTACTGTATTTCTGAACAAATACAACAAAACAACCTTTGAAAAACGAAAAAGCAACTAACACTATATTTCCTTATATTTGTTCGCTCAGGTCAGAGTCACAGCCCTCCCACGCCCCCTACCACACCCAAGACGGAACTGCAGGGTGGAAAATCAGGCGAGGGCAAGCGTGAGGGCGGACCCTCTCGAAGCAGTCTGGGGGTGGGAGCAGACGGAAGCTCCGCCTCCTCGTCCGCCAGTGGGAAACCGCACATCGATTTCGGTAACGTGGACATTGGTGAAATCAGCCATGACGTGATGGCCAACATGGAGCCGTTTGACGTGAATGAGTTCGACCAGTATCTCCCACCCAACGGCCACCCACAGGCGTCTGCCACCGCCAGCGCAGGATCCGCAGCATCATCGTATGCATACGGCATCTCCAGCGCGCTAGCGGCCGCTAGTGGCCACTCCACCGCATGGCTGTCCAAGCAGCAGCTGCCGTCCCAGCAGCATTTGGGTGCAGATGGCGGGAAAACGCAGATAAAGAGTGAAACGCACTTCTCTGGGGATACAGCGGCGAGTGGTTCACACGTAACATACACGCCGCTCACGCTGCCACACTACAGCTCCGCCTTCCCCTCGCTGGCGTCTCGCGCACAGTTTGCCGAATACGCAGAGCACCAGGCATCGGGATCCTACTACGCCCACTCCAGCCAGACCTCGGGCCTCTACTCCGCCTTCTCCTACATGGGCCCCTCGCAGCGGCCCCTGTACACCGCCATTCCAGATCCGGGCTCCGTGCCGCAGTCGCACAGCCCCACGCACTGGGAGCAGCCCGTATACACCACACTGTCTCGACCGTGACACACCCTACTAAGATGACCAGTATCACATCACTGAAGGTCCAAACTAAAGTGTGTGTGTGTGTGTGACGGAAATAAATCATCAAAACACTCGCCTGCACCACAATCGACACAAACTGAGATCTGAGAGAAGAGTGTGTGTGTGTGGAGATCTGCAGGGAAACTATTCTCACGTGCCTCAGGCGACCACAGTCCAGATCTGCTCCCTCAACACCAATTTGACACCGGTAGTATTTTCAAAAAAGACGTATTACCAAAGTACCGAGACCAAAACATTCAATAAATAACATGAGACTACATCCATCGTTCCTGACCTCCGGATACCAGATCACACACAGACTACAACACATGATGCTATTACCTGTGCATCCGCATTTTTTATTTGCATTTGTATGAATGAATAATCTTTTTATTAACCAAAATAAGGCCATATTGTTTTTAAAAAAAATAATGACGTGTTTTTCGTTGTCGTAATCTTTTGTGTTGTCGTTACTGTTGTTATTTGTGTTGCCATAACTACACTGAAAAGTCTTCACCACTGTCTAGTGTTTGTTAATGACATTTGTGTTTTATGACTTTCAGCGTGTGTAAATATCAGTGCCAGGACGCCATCATCACGTTTTTACCCAATTAAAGTGCGGTCACGTTAACTTAGCATAATTAGCGATTCTTCTGGAATTCCCAATCATGCGGACTCCGCATGTGCATGCCTTTATTTCAGGAAAACAGTAAATGTGAGCGTACCTTTCCTTCAAATACACACGAGGAGTACTATATTTTTGCCACATTATTCATTATGAATTTTTAATAATAAATGACTATTTTTCGAGAATACCGCTAGTGCCATCAGAAACGGACTGTCGTTCCTGATAAATACAATTTTAATGACGCGAAATCCTCTTCAGGGTGCAAACAAGCGTTAACCGATGGGAATATTTGGTTTCGTCGCATCGAAAATGTATATGCAAATTAGAAAGTGCCATTTTTTAATTAAATAAAAATACATCAAACGTAATTTCCACTATCTGAAGACCTTCCTAACGTTGGGTAAGTCAATAAATACATTCATTTCATGGTATTATTTTTGGTAAATACAATATTTAGCTATTCTACGTTTTGTCTCTCTTTGGTACTTTTATAGTTTTTGCCCTCTTTATTATTTAGTATTATTCAGAAACAAACAAACAAACAAACAAACACTCTTTTTATATATTACAGAACATTATTTATATTTGTTGCTGTTGTTTTTTTATCAGTAGCGTTTTACTCTGTTGTAAACGTTTGTCGTGTGATGTTGTGGTGGGTAAAAGTGCTGTTGTTTTTCTCTGTCGGTGTAAATAGAACTGAGAGCAGTGACTAACTTTCCTCACTCTAAATAAAGCTGCAGTCTTTACAAACATGCACTCGTCTCTATCTCATCTTTCTCTTCTTCACCTGTTTAGATAGTGGCGACACGGTGGCTCAGTGGCTAGCACTGTGGCCTCACAGCAAGAAGGTTTCTGGTTCGAGTCCCGGCTGGGCCAGTTGGCGTTTCTGTGTGGAGTTTTCCCCTGTGTGAGTGCTCCGGTTTCCCCCACAGTCCAAACACATGCGCTATAGGGGAATTGATGAACTAAATTAACTGTAGTGTATGAGTGTGTGTGTAAATGAGTGTGTATGGGTGTTTCCCAGTACTGGGTTGCAGCCGGAAGGGCATCCGCTGTGTAAAACATATGCTGGAATATTTGGCGGTTCATTCCTCTGTGGCGACCCCTGATAAATAAGGGACTAAGCTGAAGGAGAATAACATTATAAATGTATATGAACTGGTTATATGGGAATTATATTGGTTTTAATGTAAACTGTGTTGGTCTATACTGGACTTCCGCCTGCTATTATGGCTTGTTAAAACCCACAAATCAATAAATCCCGATGGATTATGTCTCAAAACACACTAAAATGCTAAACTATTAAAGTGTACTGGTTTTACAGGTGAAATGTGATGCTTATAATGGTTTTTAATGGTAATTGGAAAGCATTAGATTATTCTGCTATAGTTTCAAGTGAAGTACTATTTTATTTGTGTTAACTTTGACATAAAATAAGCGTAAATGCATCATTGTGACACTTGCATGTGACAAAAACACAGTCTAGCGTATATTAAATGAGTGTATATGTGAATTATGGTAATACTGAACAACACAGCAGTGTTTGTGACACATTTCTGAGCGTGTAGATTTACTCTGATTGGCTGAGAACAAAATCATGACAGCGCACATCGCTACGCTCTCTGCATTTCTGCATTAATTATGTGTGTGTGTGTGTGTGTGTGTGTGTGTGTTGTCCTGCATATCTGCATGTGTGTGTGTGTGTGTGTGCTGAGAGCTGAGGCTGATTTCTAATTCCCCTGATTTAATCATCTGTGTGATACTTTGGTCAAACAAAGAGACTCATTGAGCTCCGGCTGAGCGAGAGGAGGAGGGAGGGGGTCAGACCTGCAGTTTCACTGGATACAAAGACACACACACACACACACACACACACACACACACACACACACACACACACACACACACACACACCTATG
>CAIGQW010049180.1:0-10595 GCA_903798125.1 Danio choprae
ATTAAAACTATTACGTTAAGAAATGTGTTGAGAAATCTTCTCTCAGGAAATCTAGTAATTCAGGAGGGCTAATAATTCTGACCTCAACTGTATATGAATAGTTTTAAGTGTGTGTTTGTATCTGCAGGACTCCACTTCACGCATCTGCATATTCAGGAAGTGCCTCAGCGCTGGTGTTGGCGTTGAGCTGCGCTTCAGATGTAAACTCAGTAGACGACGCCGGACGCTCCGCATTAATGGTCGCTGCTGAAAATGGACACACGTCTGCTGTTGGTTTGTACTATTGTGCCTTTATTTTTAGCACCTTGTGTAGAGCAGTTGGGTCAATATCTTTGTCAATAATTGACAAAAGTGTTTTTACATGTAAAGAAAATAACATGTTGTGAAAACGTCAAAATATGAGTGAAATACTGTCCCATACAGCACAGTACAGATTATATATGAGCAATATCACACATCACGGCGGAAGAAAGTAGTTCCTCGTACAAAAGGATTTTTGAGACTCTCTGTGTTTGATTTTCTTTTTTATACACACGATTATGCCGAACACTCATAGCAGTGCGATATGGCTGTATATCCGCACTGGTGGGAGGCGTGAGTTGGCTCTAGGCCACAGGCCGAGTGCCTTTGTGCTCCAGCAGTGCTGATATACAGCCATATCGCACTGCTATGAGTGTGATATTGCGTTTATACAACAGTTTGGCATAATCGTGTGTATAAAAAAAGAAAATCAACCACGCAGAGTCTCAGAAATCCTTTTGTACGAGGAACTACTTTCTTCCGCCATTCATACACATCTGTAGCTGACGTCAGAACAGCAGACGCCGTTACTACTTCACAAACGTCACTTTAGAGCTAGTGTTTGAGTGATTCTCTAGCGTAATGTCTAAAGTGAGGACAAAACATGTGATTTTGCTCACATTTTAAGATTATAAGGCTCAACAGCATGAAATGCCATCAGTCTAGAGACATTTCCTTGTGTCCGTCAATTTCTTTGCTCTGCTCAGTGACAGGCTGATGGCCACCGATGCGCTAAATCTCCGAAATAATGCGAGCATATTTTTAAATAGCTACTATCCTTATAAATAAACTGCATCGTTGCAATCTAAACAACTACATTCTCGACTAAAAAGCCTCAGAAGTACATTATGTTGTCCAACAGCAGCAATATTTGACGAACTGTATTGAGTTTATTCCTCTGCTTGTCATGTGGGCGGAGTAATACACAAGGGTGAAGAGGCTATACAAGTGCTGATATTGTAGAATATCGCACAACTGATTTGAGAACCAGATAGAACATATGCCATCTTCATAATCTTATTATCCTATTCTTGACCTCATTGAACTGTTTTATGCAGAAATCCTGCTTCATGAGGCCAGAGCGGATCTCTCTCTGCAGGACGTCAGCATGAACTCAGCACTTCATCTGGCCTGTAGAAGAGTAACGTACTCCAACATTCACAAGCTATTACTGTATAACACATGCGGAGCGTTCAGTTTCCAGAATAAATGATCACCATGTTTTCCTCCACAGGGTCATGAAATGTGTGCTCTCCTCATGCTGGCGGAGACTGACGACGCTTTGCTCATCAGCTCCGCAAACAGCGGACTTCAGACGTGAGCTTTCACATGTTAAAAGCTATTTATTTACTTATGTAAATGTGTGTAAATATACACAGTCATGAGCCTTCCTGTATATTTATTCCCCCAATTTCTGTTTAACGGAGAGAAGATTTTTTCAGCACATTTCTAAACATGATAGTTTTAATAACTCATTTCTAATAACTGATTTCTTTTCTCTTTGCCATGATGACGGCACATAATATTAGACTAGATATTCTTCAAGATGCTAGTATTCAGCTTAAAGTGACATTTAAACGCTTAACTAGATTAATTAGGCAAGTCATTGTATAACAGTGGTTTGTTCTGTAGATAATTAAAAACTAATATTGCTGAAGGGGGCGAATAATATTGACCTTAAAATGGCTTTAAATAATTAAAAACTGCTTTTATTCTAGCCGAAATAAAGCAAATAAGACTTTCTCCAGAAGAAAAAATATTATAGGAAATACTGTGAGAAATTCCTGAACATCATTTGGAAAATATTGGAAAAAGAAAAAAAACACTTACAGGAGGGCGAAACATTTAGACTTAACCGTATTTATTCAGTTTTTAAATTAATTTCAGTAATATTATTGACTAATATGCAAATTGATTTACAATACAGTCTGTAAAGGAATAATTTCCTGTATTTTAGTAGATCTGTAATTATATAATAAATGCTTTGTTTACTAAAAATGTGGATCTGCATTGAAAACATTAAAGTTATTATTTTTTATTTCATGGTTTTAGCTACTATATTGCCAATATCATTCTGCATAAATCCGCATAATTATTATTATTATTATTATTTTTTTTACACAATTCTGCACAGAAATAGCAAAGAATGTTCACTGATTCTGTCCTGGCACTTATAAGTGTGTGTTTGTGTTGATTGTTTAGTTACATGGACTAGTTTTTGTGTCTGTCTGCCTTCAGGCCTCTGCATATCGCAGCTAGAAATGGTCTTGTGACAGTGGTTGAGGTTCTGCTGACTCGAGGAGCAACCGTTCTGGCTGTAGATGAAGACGGTGAGTTGCTAAAATTAAAGGTGCGGTACGTTGACACCTAGTGGTTAAATTAGTATTGCAGCGCAAATTCAAAATATTGCAGATAGTTTTTTTTTTTCACCCGGCCCCGACTCCATGCAGGTGCAGGTTGGCGGATTGACGACACAAACAGCAGCAAGCATGCCTGATAATCTAGCCTAAGGGGCTGTTCACATTAATGCAGTTTTTGCCTTTCTAATGCGCTACTTTTCTATTGTTTTTCAATATAAACACGCGCTTGGCAAACGTGTGTGACTGTTACGCTCGTGTCTCCTGGCGTCGTCTAAAAAGATCTTCAACTTCCACACGTAGTGCTGCTCATCACTGTCAGTTCCACAGCAATGGACCAATCGGAAGAGCTCTGAGGCGGGGCAACCGTTGAGCTTCTGTTTATAGTAGAAAGTTGCCGTGACAACGGTTTTATTTACCATTATATCATGGCAGATGAGGCTCTCTGTGGCTTTTTTAGGCTTTGATAAAGAATTGTGGCGTTTTGGTGACTGTCGCTTTAAATTCAAATGAGATTGCGCTCTTTTCTAAAGAGGGCGGGGCAACAAATGCCTGTGTGTCAGCATAGTGGCAGATTCAAAACTATAATGGTGGACGCGGACGGCTGCTTCTCACTCAGGGCTGTGTATGCTAATGAAGGGGAGACGGTCACTAATGGGCGGGGCTTTCCCCCTCTGATGAATTGTACAAAGGGAGAATGTCAATCAAAGTGTTTCTGCCGACTGCTTTTATCAAATGTGATTATAAAAAATTGAATTAATTAATTTTTACTAATAGAATCTGGTTATACTCACACACTGCTGACACACAACTGTTTAAACCCCTTATAAAAGTGATTTCTGCATACTGAGGACTAAATGAAACCTGAAAGTCTGTATGATTGTACCCAAATGAACATTTACAGTAAACATAAAACACTAGGGGTATGTTTACTCATGCGTGTTTAGTGAAGTTGTGCTAATTGTGAAAACTCCATGTTTTAAAATGCATACATTCTGCTAGGCAAGTGTAGACTATGTAGTAATGAACGGTGAGTGGGAGAACCAATGACGCTAATATTCAGTAGTTAGTGTTATAGTGTTTATTATTGAGCCACCATTTTAGCCCACCCGAAAAGTCCTGAACACTAGTATGTCAAAATAAAAGTCTCCTGCGAATGGAACATTACAGTTGTTGAATAACTGCATACTTCAGAGTCTTTGTCATGCATTTAGAAGCAATTGTCTGAGTTTTTTAAATGTTGGTCATAAATATATACTTGTATCACTATTAATGTAGCTGTATGTTCTTATAGGTCACACTCCAGCATTGGCTTGTGCACCAAATAGAGAGGTTGCGAAGTGCCTGGCGCTCATCATTTCCACTATGAAGCCGTTCATCGGTTTGATGAAGAACTTTGGCAGTGGTGTTTCCCGTCAGCCCCTGCGCAACGGCGTATCTCTACATCTGCTCACAGAGGAGCCGCAGGGCTGAGCATCATTTTTAACAGCATCTGTCCTGCTGGAAGGTATCGAAACAGACTTTTTACAACACTTTTTATGTATTTATAAAAAAAGACAGTGTAGAAAATGATGAAAAAACACTGTGGTTACCCTGCACACTCCTGACGTGCTCCACAAACATGTCAAAATAAAAGTCTCCTGCACATGGAAGATGATGGTCTTTTTTTACAAACATGACTTCAGACATTATTTCATCATGGACCCTTATTCACAAGACTGTTTAAAAGTCATCAGCATCTTAAATCCTTGAAAGTTTTTAATATTTAGATTTTTAAAGGGCTCCTATTTTACCCCTTTTACAAGATGTAAAACAAGCCTTTGGTTTCTATTGAATGTGTCTGTGAAGTTTCAGCTCAATTCCCATAAGATAGTTTTTGATACCCACCTGAATATGTGAATTTTGAGATTAGAGGACATTGTAGCTGTTTTTGTTGCCTGTGCCTTTAAATGCAAATGAGCTGGTTCTCCCCGCCCACCGTTCCCACATGCGTGTTTGTTTCTGCTTCTGCTTTACGTCAGATAAACAGCAGTCAGTGACAGAGACAGACACGGATGAAGCAGAGATCCAGTTTATCGCTCAAAAAGGGAAGAGCGGGGTGGGGTGGGGGGGTTGTGGGTCGCAGACAAAACTGAAGAGCGGCGGGGGTTGGGGGATTGTGTTGCAGACGAAAGAGGCCCTTAGAATCACCCTAACTCCCCTCAGCGGCGCCCCTGTATACATGTTAATACGGAGACATGTTAATATGCTCCTGTCAATCAATTGGGTGGGCGGGGAAAACCGCACTCCTACATGACATTGCGGTGGGCCTCAAAATCACTGGGATTTATATCCTATTTTAACATTAGGACATTTAAAAAAAGAGACTTCTTGTGTTTCTATCACTCCAATCTGACAGTGGACACGCAGTTCTGTCCAAACAGCTTACAAAGTTGATTTTGCATCATAGGTGCCTTTTTAAAACAACGTACGACATTTCTAAAGCTTTACTTTGTATTATATCATTATCAAATTACAAAAACTAATTGCTGCTTGTGTGAGGCGTTTCTAAAGCCTCGTTCACACTACGAGCGACTCGCTGCGGCAAAGCGACCGCTCATTTCAACGGAGAGCGAGCGACTTCCGGCGACCTCAGTCTACACGAGTGACAGCGACCGTTGGCGACCAGGTGGTCGTGTCGAGCGACGCGACAATGTTGAGAATCCTTTAACTTTATGCAAATGAGGAGCGACTTTCTTGAGCGACAGCCAATAGGAGCACCAGTAGAGCTCACCTGATCCTCTTTCAGCTCCTGCAGAGGCCGGTTAAATTCTCCGTGCTGTAGACCTACACAGACCCGCGTTTGCAGCAGGTCGCCACCCAGAGCGACAGGCAGCTACAAAGTCGCTGCCAGTGTGAATGAGGCATAATGCAGCGTCTATGGGGGCGGGACAGTACATTTAACATTGTTCTCTCTTCTGGCTGCCAGGAATTATAAAAAATAAATATTTGTTGTACTCTCCCGTTCACTGCACTCTTAAGTTTACCAGCTATAAGGATCTCTGCTGCTGAGAAACCCAGAAATGTTGTAAACAAAAGTTAGTCAATGTTCTGTCCTCAAAGTCAAGATCAAGATTAAAAGAATTCAAGCATAATCTTTTATTAGATTTTTTTAATGTAATAGTTTCTGACAAAAATATAAAGTGAAATTCAACAGTTTTCAGAGTTTCAGAAGTAAGCATTTTCACAGATCCATTCGGCTTTAATGGTGTCAAACAAACATGACTGACTACTGAACATGAAGAGGGAAACTTAATGGGACGGTTCATTAAAAAATGTACATTTACTCACACTCATTCATTCATTTTTCCTTCGGCTTATTTATCAGGAGTCATCACAGCGGAATGAACCGCCAACTATTCCAGCATATGTTTTATGCAACGGATGGCCTTCCAGCCGCAACCCAGTACTGGGAAACACCCATACACTCTCACATTCACACTTATACACTACGGCCAATTTAGCTCATCCAATTCCCCTATAGCGCATGTGTTTGGACTGTGGGGGAAACCGGAGCCCCCTGGAGGAAACCCACGCCAACATGAGGAGAACATGCAAACTCCGCACAGAAACGCCAACTGGCCCAGCCAGGACTCAAACCAGCAACCTTCTTGCTGTGAGGCCACAGTGCTAACCACTGAGCCACCGTGCTGCCCTTATCTTCTTCTGTGTTCAAAAGGAAAATAAAAGACACTCAAGCGCTTTGTTTTTGGGTGAACTATCCCTTTAAGACACATGTGTCAAATCCAGTTCCTGGAGGGCCGCAGCTCTGCACAGTTTAGTTCCTACCCTGCTCCAACACACTCACCTGTAGGTTTCAAACACACCTGAAGGACTCAATGAGTTTGATCAGGTGTGTTTAATTAGAGTTGGAACTGAACTGTGCAGAGCTGCGGCCCACCAGGAGCTGGCATTGACACCAGTGCTTTAAGATATAAAACTTATATATGTTAACCTCTTTAAATAGTTCTTTGTAGAGGCCTGTAGTTCTCCTTTTCTGGCTGATAAATAATTATGCTTTAATTTAAACATTTTATATGACGTATTTTCACCACATCACATCAGGACGCTCATCTCACTTTCATGGACACTTTCCAGATGTGCTCCATGATGATTATTTTACAGCCATGCAGGATGTTCAAAGCGTCCGAGGAACCCTGGAAATGTTTGGTCAGGTCTTGGTCATATAGAGAATTAAAGCAAATCACCTTTTCCAGATTTCACATCATCTCATCAGCCATAATCACAGCTTCTGGATGTGCTTTTACGTATAAAGGCTTAAAGTTCAGTGCTGTTTGTAAAATGGTACTAACAACGTCAAGGGCACGACTTCAGTTCCCAAGGAAAACAAGAACTAAGTCAAATGTAAATCTGCACCTTAAATGAAATGTATGTACAGTGCTCAGCGTAAATGAGTACACCCCCTTTTGAAAATGAATATTGTTTTATCCAGGGTGCGAATTAAACATCGACTATCAGGGGGTCAACATTTTTGGTAATGTTAGTTTGTGTAATTCGTCCTTCATTGAACCAAATGTATGCCTTCGTTTAAATGACATCTAATTTCTTTAGTTAGTGTTTTGACCTACAGAATCCTCTGATTGGTTATCTCAGAGTTCACTGTAGGTCAAACTATACAAACAATGCTTCTAATTTGGCTTTGCTATTAGGCTGTATGTTGATACACACACCTATTGATATGAGAACAGTGTCTTGTGAACACTTGCGGTGTCTGTCGGTGCTCTGATCTGCTGGTTTTCTTTTTTTTCCCCTGACGTAGGATGATTGGTGCGATTATGCATTCATAACCGTTATAGGGGTGGTCAATTGTATATCGGCAGTATCATTCATTCATTTTCATTTCGGCTTAGTCCCTTTATTAATCTGGGGTCGCCACAGCGGAATGAACCGCCAACTTATCCAGCATATGTTTTTACGCAGCGGATGCCCTTCCAGCTGCAACCCATCACTGGGAAACATCCACACACACTCATTCACACACATACACTACGGACAATTTAGCTTACCCAATTCACCTATAGCGCATGTCTTTGGGCTTGTGGGGGAAACCGGAGCACCCGGAGGAAACCCACGCCAACACGGGGAGAACATGCAAACTCCACACAGAAACGCCAACTGACCCAGCCGAGGCTCGAACCAGCGACCTTCTCGCTGTGAGGCGATTGTGCTACCCACTGCGCCACCGTGAGGCCTATCGGCAGTATCTATTATTTTAATTATTAATATTATTATTTAAGATACAGGTCAGAGACAACTATTTCTCACTATTAAAGGGCTGATCCCCCCTTATACATCTTGTTTTGACGTCCTTCGGGGGGATCAAGCATTAATTAAGGGGAGCAAGCCCAACCCACCCCCCAAACCCCCCTGTAATTCGCACCCTGTTTTTATCCATTTCTCAGTGAATATAGACAATAGTTTTTGGTGCATTTAAACAAAGGAGTTTTATTAATTGGATATATCAATTAAAATAAGAGTTTGGTCACCGGACATCTTTAGGAATAGAAAGATAATACTTTTAAATTCAACTAAATTTGATATTTGTTATGTTTCTGTAGATTTATTTATCCCCCCCCCCCCTGTTTATTAAAGATGTATTCATATTATTAATATTTAGCATATTCATTTAGGTGTACTCGTTTTTGGACTGTGATCATACTGCCCAATCTACCGTATATGCACACATATATTAAATATTAGTCAATATTCATTTAAATGAGAGATATGTGAGGGGGTGAACTCATTTATGCCGAACACTGTAGAGTGGAAGACACAATAATTCGCCCTCCTGTAAAATGTGAATTATTTTTCATATATTTCCCAAGTGCTGTTTAAAAGAGCAAGAACAGTATTTCCTATAATATTTGGGTTTTGGAGAAAGTCTTATTCATTTTAGTTTGGCTGGAATAACAAAAACATATATTAAAAAAAATGTCAAGTTATATGGTCAATATTATTAGCCCCCTTAAGAAATATATATTGTTAGCCCCTTAAGTGTTTGATTTTTCATTTGGCTACAGAACAAACCATTGTTGTCCAATCACTTGCCTAATTACCCTAGTGAAGCCTTTAAATGTCACTTTAAGCTGAATACTAGTATCCTGAAGAATATCTAGTCAAATACCATGTACTGTCATCATGGCAAAGAGAAAATAATTTAGTTATTGAAACTGTGTTACAGTTTTACAGAAGGGCTAATAATTGTCTTTAACTGGAAGTGGCTTTGAATGCAAACATCTGGCTATAAATATGAAAAAAACAAAACCAATAATGAAGTTGACTAACAATCAGACGGTCTAAAAAAGGTGAAACGAATAAAAACAGCTCACTAACAATCTATAATGTACATGACAGCACGTGGTGTAGCAAAACATGTCTTCAGAAGAGACATACACATACAGCTGCTCACCAAAACCCTTCAGGAAATACAGTTGAAGTCAGAATTATTATTATTATTATTCTTTTCAATATTTCCCAAATGATGTTTAACAGATTCAGGAATTTCTCACAGTATTTCCTATAATATTTTTTCTTCTGGAGAAAGTCTTATTTGTTTTATTTCGGCTAGAATAAAAGCAGTTTTTAATTTTTTTAAACCATTTTAAGGTCAATATTATTCGCCCCCTTAAGCAATATTAGATTTGGATAGTCTACAGAACAAACCACTGTTATACAATGCCTTGCCTAATTACCCGAACTTGCCTAATTAACCTAGTAAAGCCTTTAAATGTCACATTAATCTGAATACTAGCATCTTGAAAAAGTCTAATATTATGTGCTGTCATCATGGCAAAGAGAAAATAAATCAGTTATTAGAAATGAGTTATTAAACTATCATGTTTAGAAATGTGTTGGAAAAAATCTTCTTTCTGTTAAACAGAAATTGGGGGACAAAATATAAACAGGAGGGCTCATAACTCTGACTTCAACTGTACGTATTGCTCTATTATTACTGTAAATCATCTTTTGAGTGTCCGCCGTGTCTCTTTGCCGTTGCTGACTGAAGTTCCTCCCGCAGCAGGACTCGGCGTCGAGCGGTTTCCATTTCCACTGTTTGCTCGTCCAGAAGACTGTGGATTAGTAGAGTTGCCAGATCCTTGAGAATTCAGTCCGTTTCCATTAGGAGTGTCCGTACCTTCAGAGAGAGAGAGAGAGAGAGCGAGATAAAAAATGTATTGCTTTGAAATGGGAAACAGACATGACTGTGGAAGACTATAGATCGCAGAAGTTTGCAACTGTATACCATTGGAGAAGCTCACATATTCTTTGGGAGGAAAGGGTGAATTATTTAAAAAGATTTGGAATCCGTGTTGGGCGGCACGATGGCTCAGTGGTTAGCACTGTCACCTCACAGCAAGAAGGTCGCTGGTTTGAGTCCCGGCTGGGCCAGTTGTCATTTCTGTGTGGAGTTTGCATGTTCTCCCCGTGTTGACGTGGGTTTCCTCCGGGTGCTCCGGTTTCCCCCACAGTCCAAACACATGCGCTATAGGTGAATTTAATCAACTAAATTGGCCGTAGTGTATGAGTATGGGTGTTTCCCATTACTGGGTTGCAGCTGGAAGGGCATCTGCTGTGTAAAACATATGCCGGAATAGTTGGCGGTTCATTCCACTGTGGCGACCCCTGATAAATCAGAGACTAAGCCGAAAGAAAATGAATGAATGACTGAATGGAATCCATGGTTGAATTATAGAAAAACAGTACCACATGATTTGAGTTGACGAAATAGTTTTTCCCCATTGGTTTATACTGTATCTCCTCCCTTTTTAAAATTTGTTTATTATAATTTTATTTATTTTTATATACGCTGTGTGTGTGTGTGTGTGTGTGTGTGTGGGTGTGTGTGTGTGTGTGTGTGGGTGTGTGTGTGTGTGTGTG
>CAIGQW010049184.1:0-12510 GCA_903798125.1 Danio choprae
AATAATCACATTAGTCTTATTCTTATTTGTGTATTTATAAAATATATATTTGTATTTGTTTAAAAATATGTATTATATAACTATACTATTTTATTCATTGCAATTTGCAATGCTTGACAAGTAATGCTAACAAAGCTCATTTGAATTGAACTGAATTGAAAAGAGAGAGAGGGAGAGAGAGAGAGAGAGAGAGAGAGAGAGAGAGGAGGGAAAGTAAAAAGAAAGGTGAGAGAAATCGAGGGTGGCATTGAGAGAAAGAAGGGGGGAGGAGGGAGAGAGATGTTTACTGGCTTTTCTGAAACAATTGGTACTCAGGTCAGGCGGCAGCTCAATTTGTCTTTTCTTGCCCACACATCAATAGAAATCACACAGAGAAAATGTATCACTAATTAAGGGCTCATCAGGCCCGTGTCAGCTGTGGTTTAGCAGGAGCTCTGAGGAGACTTCTAGTGTTCTTCTCTCCGCCGGCTCCTGCAGAGAAACAACCGCTGACAGAAGCTATGCTAATGTACACCATTTACTCAACACAACCAGAGAAAAGGATTCGCTTGTGCTCATGGGAAGACAGCTTGTAATGGAGTTAAAGAAACGGTGGCTTTGTATGCAAACAGAAATTATGTAATGTATAAATCTGTTAGCTGCCCGGTGCCTGCTATTGAAAAATACCACCTGAAATGGCAATCAAGAGCATGAAGTGAAGTGGTTGCTTAACAGATTAATAGTTATGAAATATTGCCTTGAGCTGAATTACAGGATAAGCTCAATTGTAAAGACTGTGAAGAGACTGAAGACAAACAGCTGAGTTTAGAAAAAATATATAATAAAATAAAATCAAATAAGCACATCTCAGATTACTGGTCACATAGATGTAGTTGCCCTGTATAAAGGTCACAACACAGAATTATCCAAATGCTGTGTGACAAATTAATCTAATATTAAATAAAGTGATGGAATTTTAGCTACTGTAGTGTATATATGTGACATACTGTATAGTCAGAGATTTTATAAAGTATGGGGATGAAAATGTCTGTATTACTGTGTCAAAATTCTGCATAATTAAAAGTGTGGCCACTTGAGTGACAGGTATCTGTGACTTGCCAGAGTCTCCTCATCTGATTCCAAATGCTGAACTCGGCGTACACTACCTGACAAAAGTCTTGTCGTTGATCCCAGTTGTAAGAGCAACAAATGATAACTTGACTTCTAGTTGATCATTTGGAAAACCGGCAGAAGTGGACCCAAGTGGACCCAAGATTCTCACAGAAATCAGTCAAGTTTGGTAAAGGAAAAATCATGGTTTGGGGTTACATTCAGTATAAAGGCATGCAAGAGATCTGAAGAGTGGATGGCAACATCAACAGCCTGAGGTATCAAGACATTTGTGCTTCCCATTACATTACAAACCACAGGGGAGGGCAAATTCTTTAGTAGGATAGCACTCCTTCTCATATTTCAGCCTCCACATCAAAGTTCCTGAAAGCAAAGAAGGTCAAGATGCTCCGGGATTGGCCAACCCAGTCATCAGACATGAACATTATTGAGCATGTCTGGGGTAAGATGAAGGAGGAGGCATTGAGGATAAATCCAAAGAATTTTGATGAACTCTGGGAGTCCTGCAAGAATGCTTTCTTTGCCATTCCAGATGACATTATTAATAAGTTATTTGAGTCATTGCAGAGATGTATGGATGCAGTAGTCCAAGCCATGGGAGTCATACACAATATTAATTCCTTTTCCACAGCACCATGACTTTATATTCTATACTGTACATTATTTCTGTTAAGTGACAAGACTTTTTTTTAAGCAAAGTCAGACCTACTGTCCTAATTAAATAATTAAATATCAAAGCATGATCATATTGTATTTAGGTAAAATAAGCGTAATCTGGGATAAGCCACTTCTGAGGCCAAATGATCAACTAGAAGTCAAGTTATTATTTGTTGTTCCTAAAATTTGGATAGGCGACAAGACTTTGTCAGGTAGTGTACTGTATATAGCGCATATATCTACCAGTTTTATTTTCGGGTTAACTGTTTTTTTAATATATACAGGTAGTTTATATATCAAATTTGTGCTTTTGTTTTATTTGGCTTTTTATAGTCTATTACTACTTTTTGGCATTATTTCTTACAAATCCTCAAATCTTGTGCAGTTAATTGTGCTCACAAATCATTCAAGTCTGGCCACCATTTTCCAGAGTGATATATTATTATATTATTTGATTTATAAATGCACCTAATTTAAAGTAATTTATTATTTATAGTTTCATTTAAAACTTTCATGCACTCCAGAATCCAACAGATTGACTACCTGCAGGTTATAATCTGAAAAGTTGTCATACAATGCTATTCCTGCTTTTTATAAATAGCTTAGCATTTACAAACTCTATTCAATGCATGGAAGTAATTACCATTTTCTTCCTGCAGAAAAAATGTGATAAGAATAATGTTGCTCAAATATGTGTAATGTGTACGTGGCTCAATCCATTAAAAACAATTTTAAAACTATTTCAAAACGATTTTAAAAGACCAAACTCAGCAAACATATAATTAATAAAGTTTACAACCAAGCACATGAGACCCAAACATGAACAAGTCAAGCCCAAAGAAAAAACAAAACAAAAATAAAAACCAGTCATTTTTTGTCACATCCCTGCCTTATCTCTTTGTTTATTTTCGATTATGCATGAGTGATGTGTAGTCGGCAGAGTGACAAGATGGTGACGGTTGACTCTGCACACTAGTATATTTATTTGTGCTCTTCAGAAACCTACAGGTGACATTGCGGATACAACATCCTTATTTTAATACAGTCTATGGTCCAATAATTTCCCATAGCATCCATAAAACCATTGTCACTACAGTCAGAAATGAGTAGATCACATACAAGCTGTAATCTGTTACTGATTATGAAGAAATTTGTTCTGTAATAAGTATTACATATTAGATAAAATATTCAGACTACTTTTTGATTATGTTTAACTTAACTCGCTTATCACACCTATATGAATGATGTTGTTGTGAACTGTATTGATTCTAAACAAAAAGAAAGAGACAAAAAATTCTTTTTCATTATTTGTTGACATCAGGGACTTTGTTTACACCCGGTATTAAAAGGTGTTTTTGGCCAATCAGATCACAAGAAGCTGAGGGAGACACATGCCAGATTATCAATTTTTCAAATCCATCACTTTTGTCTACCTTTCTCACTTATTTGATTTCTTTACCTACGTGCAATGTCTTTTCTGATCTGAAAGTGAACAAGCTCAAAATGTTTCAAGCCTCATTTATACTTCACAAATCACAATACCAGGTGTAAACAGTGTCATGACGTATAAATTGCATTTAAAAATAACATCATGCTCATAACTCATTTCAAAATAAAAACAATTGAAATAAAACACACACACACACACACGCACACGCACACGCACACGCACACGCACACGCACATGCACACACACACACACACACACACACACACACACACACACACACACACACACAAAACAGAGATATAGAGCATAACTATGCATACCATATTTGTTTACCTCCATGTGAACATTAATCAACACCCCAGAATTGTGAGCATGCAAATGTGTTGCTTAATTATTTAAATTAATTTGACATTATCTTAAAATTCTCCAAATATTTTAGGATTGATTGATTGATTGATTGATTGACTGAATATAGTTTGGGAATGACATAAACAACCCTTAATTTGTTTGTTAACATATAACTAATAAAAAAAAAAAAGTTTAAACAGTAATAAGTTTACTCAGGCACAATCTTCCAAACACCGCTTTAAAATGCACTGTGCTACTGAATAAATTATGTATGTATGACACTATGATTTATTTACTATGATGTAATCCAAAGACTGCAATTCTAATTAAGTTTAAACACAAATGTAAGTGATATTATATCTTGTATCTAAATTTAAAGTCAAACTGCAGACTATATAAGACCTATAACATAAAAATTAATAAATACATTTCATTTTTGATGTTTACATTGAACAATAATCTCCACTAAAGCCTTGTCAGAGAAGCAAAGTACTTAAATTGATTTAAAACCCTGTACAGAACAACAATGATGGATAAATGGATTTACTCCACTCTTCCGTCCGAAGCTGATTGCATCCAACACTTCTAATTAGACAGCAACCAAATGTTATGAATAGGATGGACATTATGGAATGAGCTGGTTATAAATGGGGCCTGTCAAACCTGCATTCAGCGACCAAATGAGTATTCGCAGTTCACTGCCCACATCTGAACACGGCCCAACCCTGCCGGATAACTAATGATTGCCATTAACCGTACAGTTAGTGATGATCTGAGACTGAGGAGAAAAAAAAACAAACAAACAAGAAAAAACAAAAAAACAGTGACTTAAGTATATGCTAAAGATGAAATAATACAAAAAATAAAAACATCAAAATTAACCCATAAGGCAAACAAGGCCTCCTGCGGCGACTAACAAATGACAGTTTGGCTCCAACAGCGCAGACTGAGAAGATCTTGTTTTCTACATAATTAACACTTATTTGTGCCTTTAAAAACCAGATTGTAATGTATAATTATCAGCATTCGCCAGCATTAATTCAGCTATTACACGCTTGGTGTTAGGTCTGTGAAGCCGGGTGTAATGTTATTCACAGATTACGCCGAGAAAACCCTTCAGACATTCAGCTGAGCCGGGCTTAAGTGACAAGCCGCCCTGGCTGAGCCTTTTATTAGAACACAAAACAAATTTCTCATATTAATTAACTCTTGTCTCCTGCTCTCCTCCACTCCACGGTCCCGTCCTCTTTCTGATACGCCAACTAAGTATCTTCCTCAGTTCTGTTTGTAGATTTCGGAGAGACATTCATGGCAAAAACATTGTTTGTGTGTATGTGTGTGTGTTTGTGTGTCTGTCAGTTTTGGGATTTCGAGCATTTTGGCTTTTCATAGTGTCATTTTTTTTTTTTTTTTTTAAAGGAAGAAAAATCAAGCTTTCCAATATTTCTTTCATCGATTTGTGTCTGTAGATTTCAATTACAATACTTATTTTTCAAGACTTTTTCTCCTGCGCTGAGCCATAAATCTCTGCCTTAGCAGCACTTACATAACAAACATATGTTTTATTAATATCTATATTTTGAAAGTTTTTTTACAGAGAGATTTGGTCATACATCATTTGTATGATTAAATACATGCATGATTTTATTCTACAAAAATATTCAAATGTATTTGTATTTTTTTTTCTGGCTGTATTTGGATATTTTTTTAAAGTATGGAGTGAAAAAAACAGATACACAAAAGTCCCCTATCTAAAAATTTTACATATAAAGCACTGACTGGTATAATAAGTTGTTCTCTAATATCTACATAGTAGGGTTGTCACAATACTGGAATTTGGTACCAATCGATACTGAAGTTTTAAAAATGCCCATTTCCCACTAACATTTGAGCGCTACTGAGCACGTACTTAAACACTGCTGATTTGCCATTGTGTTCACATGCTCAACAGAAATGACTGTAATTGGCCGTGAAGGTCATCAGTTCACCAAACTCACCGCTGTTTACTGAGTGTAAACACAGATACAGGGACACAGGAATGTTTCAAAGTCACGTCGATCAGCTGGTTTGTCTGTAAGCTGACATACGAGTGATCAGCTGATGAACTGCGGCTTTAAAATGCTCCAGTGTTCCTGTATCTGTGGTTACACTCAGTAAACAGCGGTGAGTTTGGTGAACCGATGACCTTTACGACCAATCACAGTCATTTCTGTTGAGCACATAAACACAATGGAAAATCAGCGCTGTTTAAGAACTCGCTCAGCACGCTCAAATGTTAGCAGGAAATAGATGTTTTTTAAATTTCAGTATCGATTGGTACCGAAGTATCGTGCAACTCTACTACATAGTAGGTTTGTGGCTTTGGTAAACAAAAAAAAAATCCTCCAGAAACGATTTTATATGCTCGTTGTGACCCCAGAAATGACTTGTTTAGTTTTGACCATATTTGACCAATTTGATTCATTTAAACATACCTTATGGCTCTTTTGGGTAGTGCTGAATAAATGTATAATTGCATATCCCACATTTTGCATTCTTACTGCTGTGAACAGACAGCTGGCTGAGAACTCTGATCCTAAAAGCCCATTGTAGAGCAGACATGAAGCGTCACATCTTTTAAACTTCTAAACATTGTTTTCTATGAGTTTAAGCACGCCAGCACCACCATTTGGCAACTGTCTGCATCAATTAGTAATGTATAGAAAACAATGTAAAGGCATGGAGCTTAGGTAAACTTAAAAATAAGGGGAAATAATCATCATTGTTGTAATCTCAGTCAGAAACGTTGTGGGCAATCAAATACGAATGATTTAAAATGATCCCTTGTGCGACATTACAGATTCTGTTTCGTTCAGATTGGTCTGTTTTTTGACCAGGATTTACACTCATGGGATTTGCATGAGAATGAGGAAACTATTGCTTTTTTTAGGCTCATGGTATGTAATTTCCATGTACTGAACCAATATTATTCATCTATGCCTAGATATATTCAAATTTTAATGCTATGGCACCTTTAATAAATCAAAAAAGAATTTACTAGAATTTTGTACCTGACTTAATCCATAATGTATACAAATTACTGCATATTTTAGTAAACAACCACTCATAATCATATTTAAACATTTACATATTTATGTTATAAACATAGTTGTTGTGGTTGTTTTTTTACCCTATTCACCTGCAGTATTTTGCCTTAAAAAGAATCCTTAACAAACCAAAACAATCCTAATAAACCAATCCTTTACTCCTGCCAAAAACAGTGCTTCCATCTTCATACTGTCCTATTAGGTCATATTTCCAGGGCTCTGGGATCTTCAGGTCGTCCTACACTCAGAAAGGGGGGAGGTGTTGCTTTTTAATGGTACACGATTGAATTACACTGAGCCACAAACCAAATGTGATTGGTTTAGCATGAAATATTAAGTTGATGGAATAGGTCTGGTGCTGTGCCTTTGACAGCGTAGGGCATGATATTTCATATGGCACTCATAGTCCAAACATCAGATCCGCAGCGATGCTAATGCAGTGGGAAACGACAGCGGAAACCCACAAGACACTGTCCTCAGCTCTGTCATCTATAGCTTCTCAGACGGCTCAAATACCCATATCCGTCCAGCAGATGAGATCATACAGGCACCGACGAGGTAAAATAGTTCAAAAATGACCTGACGTTGGGTAGGTTCAATGTCACAGTATCTCAGCACAGCACGTGCACCGTTAATTATGTGCAAAGTGAAGTAAAAGTGTTGGATGTCAGTCAAACATGTAATTTGAGACATTTTTAAATATTCTGAATGAATTGTTCCTTTTAAAATGGTTGTCAAGCATGATTGTATAATATACAATCAAATATTCATGCTTCAAATGTTCTAACCAAAATGAATGTTTTGTTAGAATTTATTTATGTATGGATGACCATTTTCTTGTCTTAAATTGAGTGTGCAGAATGGGAGAACTAAGTTCCGATAAATTAACCAATGACAAGAAATATAATAATTTATAATGTATAAAATATTATTAGAATTATTAGAATTTATAGATTTTATTAATAGTTTATTATTTTCTATGTATGACCAATTTATGAATTACTTTGCATTTTTGTGCCCGTACTAAAATTGTTGCCAAAAAAGAAAGAAAAATAAACCTAATAAATTAATTCAATTATTAAAATAAATTATATACTAGCTTATTTAAATGAAAGGTTCCCATTGTGACAACCAAAATAATATAAAAAAAAAAAAGTGTGAACAATGCATAAACATGCAATTTAATATATCATTATTGATATAGTGTTATTAATATAATATAATATTATATATTATATTATTTTATATTATATTTATAATATAATATCATATAAATATAATATGTTTATATGTCCATTATTATAACATATTTAATTTGAATAAACAACCACTTTATATACCTATTCACATTTTACATATTCAGTTCCTTTATAGGCATCCTGCCTTATACTGTAATTGTTTTTTCATCAACATATGTCCTAGAAAAGTAATTGTAATAGGTAAATAACAAACAAATCTACACACACTCACAAATTCACTGATATAACATGTGACAACCAGCCCTAATGTCCCTTACCCGTACAGTGCTACAAAAATAACCAGTCAATAAAAGCCCCATGAAAGGCAACTGTGACAAAAATCAATCCAACCCCCCCTGACATGACAGCCGACTCAAGATGCACATTCAGATAAATGCACAAAACGCAATAAAATAACACCAAAAGGAAAAGCCCTTTATTTTCATGTTCGGCGAGGAGCAAATCTGAAAAAAGGCGTCAAAATAATGAAAGATTGTTTATGTATTCTGGCATGAAATGGGTTAGGTGTTAGGAGGGAGTGGAGCGCGAGAGAAGGATGGACAGCGCTGACAGCGGCGTATTCATCCTGCACGCTACAGCAGACGTCCCGCTAGTGCTGGTCGACAGAGCAATAAATCAAGGGCCCTCCATGCTGTACCTACAGCTTATTACATCCACCATGACAAATAAATAATAATGCCTGTCAACACAGGCCTTTGCTCAAGGATTGAGCCAGAAACACTCTTGCTCATCACTCCAGATCTTAAGTGAAAACACTAGAACAAGGGAATTGAAGGCCATGCTTTACTGAGCTTATGAAACTTGCTGAGGAAGAAAAGGCTGATGGCCACAGAAAGAAGATGACACTCTACTGGGAGAAGTGGCTGGAAAGGGAAACAGTCCAGGATGAGCGGGCTGTATCTCAGGTTAAAGGGGACGTATTAGCGCTCTTTTGATAAGATGTCAAATAAATCTGCGGTGGTCCCAGAAGGTGTCCAAGCTCCAAATACCCCACAGATTATTTGTTATGGCCTGTCAAATTTGCCCTAACCAAACCCCCTCTATTGGAAAGTTAGTAAAACACAGTTTTTGTGTGTGCCCCTTTAAATGCAAATGAACTGCTGCTTTTTTTAAAAAGGGTGCGGAGTCTTTAGACCTTTTTGAATCACAAAATATTGCAAATGACTAATAGGGGAATAAAGCCTTCAAAATACAGTCAGACAATGATAAGAGGAAGAGGGTACCACTTAATGAACCAGGATGTTTCTAGATAATTTTATGAAGTTGTTGTGGTTGCAAATAAGCATTATACACTATTAGTACAATTCTCTTATCTTCCCCCAAAAAAATGTATTGCACACAGAAACACCATCAAAATGACATTCATTGGTGAACTGTAGAAGAATGGAAACATGCAGATTAAGGGGCAGCAACATACAATAAGATCCCCTTTCTATAGCTTGTGTCCATTCAGCGGTACAGTTCAGTACAATATAATACAGTACACATTTATTTCTATTTCAGCTGTCTCAGGTACCAAAAACAGCAAACCGTACCACTTTTTTGGGACTCTTTCATAATAGCACAACAATACGGTACTAAGGGGTGAAGCTAAAGTCGCTGATTGGTTTTCAGAAAATTGTCACTTGCGTGTGCAACAAGTCAGGGAAAAAGCAACTAAGGAAGTGCCATTTTTGAACACACAGCCAAAACACAACATTGCAATAATGCAATGATGGCACACAGAGAACAGGACCTACTGTATGTCCCCCACCTCCATATGGCCGATCAGGCTGCATTAAAACGTGCACCGGTTCTACTCTTTATTTGCTTTTATAATGAACTTGAATGTGCAAAATGCGCAATATGTGAATGCCCCGTACAGCTTTCTTCTTCTAGCTAGAATGATGTTGATCACAACTATCTGTTGTACACCATGCTTACAAAGAAAGGGTACTTATGCCAGTGGAAAAGTAAGCCTGATCAGGGTGACCCGTAGCGAATCGTACTATACTGTACTGAACTGAACCATACAGCTCATTGGAAACGAATAGCTTCTGAACATCTAAACAGCTTGTTTTTCTACATGCTTGCAGAAAAAAGCTTACCAAAACAAAGTTACTAGGTTTTCCTTGCTTATGTTTTGTGTGTTGTCAGAATTTCATGATATGTCTGCTTTAAGAGAAATGCTGGAAAAACAGGGACGAGGGTGCCCTTGTGCACTGCACAACCACTGTTGCTTATTCAACTGAACAGCACCCTGGGGAACAGGGCTAAATCAAAAGCTTTCACCGCTAAACAGAAACGGCAAACACCCAGCAAAAACGACATGCCCGTTTTAGGACCTATCAGGCCTTCAATTTCCACCAAAGCAAATGGTTCTATTAATGCGAATAAGAGCCACTCAGTACACTTGTGCAAAACAACACACACCGCTGATGTGGGCTGAATAAAACCGATACTGTGTGGGGACTGGGAGGAAAAATGAAATATTGACTGTTGAGGGATCTAACTGGGGACATAAGAGAGGCTTAAGGATTTAAAGTCCACTCCTGCGGGACAGTGTGGATTCAAATTGGAGAAATTACATCAAATTGAGCATCATTAAAGGTCAACGAGGAGGCTCAGAATATAGGCCATGAGAAATTGCTTTAATTTGAATCCATATTTACTTTTACATTAGATATTAAGGTACTCACTGAATTACACATTAAAATCACAACTGTTAAGGGCATGACAAATCCACATATTTGCATATGCAGATGTTATGGAACACTACTATATTATTATTATTATTATTATCAGTAGTAGTAGTAGTAGTAGTAGTAGTAGTAGTAGTAAGAAATGTTAATTGAATATATATGCATTTAAATACTTTTGAATAACAAAAAATACAAATAATTTATAATAATGTATGAATAAATAAATTAAGAAATACAAAAATACAATTAAGCATATGCATTTAAATATATTACAAACAATGACACAAAATGTACAAATAATAATAATAATAATAATAATTGAAATAATTGAAAAATAAAATAAAACAAACAAAAAAACATGTATATAAAACAAAAACAACAGAATTAAATCAAATTAAATTTGAACAATAAAATATAAATACAATTTTTAACAAATTCAAATATAAAAAACTGACAGATTATAGCAAATAGAAAGAACCAATATTAACAACTACATATAAATGAATTAATGAATTCAATACAATTTAATAAAAGAGTAATTAAATACAAATAGGAAAATAAGCTGAAATAAATAAAGAAAACAATTACAAACAAAAATAAAATGTACAAATGTTTTTAAAAAGAATGCTAAATTATATACATTTAAATGTATTAATACTAGAAAAATATAATTATTTTTAAAATAATAAATAAATAAATAAATAGGTAGAAATCTGAAAACTACCAAATACAATTATACAAACAGATTCCAATACACCAGGCCAGCCTGAACCAGCTTGAACCACTTCACGCTAGAAACTCTTTTGTTTCAGCTCTGCGAAAAAGCCTCGATGTAGCATGTAGGCGTGCATGACTCACAACTTGCATGGTTTTTCCATTTTACCTCCCTCTTAAATGCAAGACAATTTACTTAGTGTTGTCCTTCAATAAAAACTAAAAGCCCCCACAACATGCAAGGAGAGCCGAGGTCTATAAATCAGAGTCGCCTCGGTCTGCTTCAGCATGGCAGCCTCTCCTGCGCTCTGACATTTGTGTATGACTGCGAGTGTTACAAAAGGAAATAAAGCCCTGATTAAAGAGTTGCCTGTCATAAAGGTTAGGGAATGGTAAATGGAGTCTTCCATCTTGCCGGTAATAGGAGAGATGCTGATCAGGACTCCTGCGCTGCTCCTGTAGGACTCACTCTGACATTAATCACTAAATCACCAAGCCATGCTTAATTGCAAGTTGTATATCACAGCAAAATTCGGTGGCGAAGAGGAAGGAAAGTCATTATTTTTGCGTTTGGATGTAGGGTGTTTTGCGTTTGAACCCGCCCGCACATCTGGGACCTCCCTCCCATCTGACAGGGAAAAATGAATTGCGATGTAACCTCCTAATTAACACGACACAATGACTATTTTTGAAGCATTAAGGAGCCTTAAACCAGACTCATCAATTCTCAAATTCAATCAATCTGATGTGCCGATGTCTAGGCTGACTTGTTAGCTTTGGTTATGGTGCTATATGTATATTCAGAACGGATTTTAGTTTGTTAGCCAGGTTGTTCTTTAATTCTGTAATTCTGTACTGAAGATTTATTGCCACTGTGTAAAGTCATTGCAAGAGCTATAAAGTTTTAGAACAGCTGAAATCGCTATAAGAGTTCACATTAAAATGCAAGAAAGGATTCAATAAGTACTATGACTATTTAAAAAAAAAATATATATGAATAAATAAAAATTTCAAAATAAGGTACAGAACTTTCATATTGGTGAACATTAAATATGATTAAAAAATATTGTTAAATTATTCGTATTTTTCTTCTTATTCTATTAACACATTACTTGAATAATATATTTGATGATGATGATAATAATAATAATAATAATAATAATAATAATAATAATAATAATAATAATAATAATAATAATAATAAT
>CAIGQW010049185.1:0-12642 GCA_903798125.1 Danio choprae
AATCTAAAGTGTTAATTAATACAATAATTAACAAACATGAACTCACAAGTAATTAAGCCATAATTCACACATGAACTCATGCGACTCATGTTGTAGTTAAAGTTTGTTCTTGATTAGCGCATGACTTAACTTTTCATTAGTTCATAATAAAGTCATTTTAAGTCTACATATTAGTACATCATTATTTATGCACTGTTGTTGTAAAGTGTTTTTGTCGTGAACAGAAAATTAAGTTTGTGCAAACTTCCACATGGCTACAATGCAATGCTTTCTTAAATGCTATTTTGTCACTTCTGCCGTATGCTTATTTAGAGGAAAGTATAACACATTTTTATTTATCTAAAAGTCCTTCTCAACGTTCCTGTTTAATTACCCCATAAGTAATATAATTCCTCTGTATGTTACTATGCACTGTGCTGAATGACTCATTGTTCGTTAAATCAACACACAGGTCACAAAGTTTGATAGCGATGTCTTAAGGAGTTGATACCAGAGGGCAATGGTAATTACAGATGAGATCTCAGCAGTGGGTCTTCAGCGTGACATTTCAAAGTCTGGAGGGGGGAGGATATCTAAACAAGACGCCATATCTGATGTCTCTCAAATCCATCTCTTAATACACCACTGCCAGGGGAAAACTGTCAGAATCTGTTTTGAAAGCAGAGTGTAATCCCATTTCTGCCCTTGGATCAGTAGAGATACTCACTCTGTAGGTTAAAGTTTTGTTCAACTTAAACCATCTAAATGAATAAATGGACAATAAATGATGAATTTATAATGGGCTTCTGGTATTTTGTGAGTCACGTGGATATGTGTGAATGTGAACTCCACCAACTGAAGGCCAGTCACAGCTAATATACACCAGAACTCGTTGGCACTTGAAGCGGAGAGGAGATTTCTGAGCCACATCATTGATGGAGGATTACAGGAAAATCCCATTTCCACAGAGGATTTGAGGATCAGAAGATTTCTCACTAGCTAATATTTGAATTAAAGCTACAGAGAGAAGGGGCTGTTGGATACTTTTATTCAAGAAGCACTGCCTGGTTTTCAAATTACAGAGGCAATACTTTTGCAGAACAGTAGGATTTTGTGGATCTCTTATGCATGCCTTAACGTTTTAATAACAAATGCACTGGGGTGGCATGGTGGCACAGTGGGTAGTGCTGTCACCTCACAGCAATAAGGTCGCTGGTTCGAGCCTCGCCTGGGTAAGTTGGCATTTCTGTGTGGAGTTTACATGTTCTCTCCATGTTCGCGTAGGTTTCTGCCAGGTGCTCCAGTTTGCCCCACAAGTCCAAAGACATGAGGTATAGGTGAATTGGGTAAGCTAAATTGTCCGTAGTGTATGTGTGTGAGAAAGAGTGTATGGGTGTTTTCCAGTGATGGGTTGCAGCTGGAAGGGCATCCGCTGCGTAAAACATATGCTGGATAAGTTGGCAGTCCATTGCGTCGTGGCGACCCCTGATTAATAAAGGGACTAAGCCAGAAAAAAAAAACCGAATGAACAAATGCATTGCGGTCATGACTGTTCACATAAGACATGATATTGTCATGTCATATTTACATTTAAAGCTTCTATTTTAGAATATTTTAGATTTTTTACTCTATTTTAGAGAATTTAGAATTAAACTTTGAATGTCTGTTGTCATACTTTATGAGGTCATTGCCATAAAAATATTAGCTTTTTGGTAATACAACCTATAAATGTGTATACATGAGTTACTAGACCGCTCACAAAGATGCACACCTCACTTTGTTAGCAAGAAGTTGCTAGGCAACACGGGCACACATATTCAAATGCAAGGGAAAATGTGCCACATAGTGAAATGCATGCGGTCAATTTGACCGATATGGTAATTCAAGAAATACTCAAGACTCTTTTGTGTTTTGTAATTTTAATGTATTATAGTTATATGGGTTTTTAAAAAAAATTACCAATTTTAAAAACTGTCAAAATGACCACCTCAGTAGTTCTAATATTAGCAATTTTTGTAAGAAACAAATCAAATAGAAATGTTATCAGAATCAGAAAGGGCTTTATTGCCAGGTATGTTCACACATACGAGGAATTTGCTTTCGTGACAGAAGCTTCTACAGTGCAACAGAATTACAGAGACAGGACAGAAAACAGATCATAAATATATTTTAAAAACAGAAGTAAGTAGTGAATGCAGATATGCAAATTGACAAGTGTATGTACAGGTATATTACTATATACAACGTTGTATGTGCAGCTGTTATGTGCAAACTGGCATGTAAAGTATGTTGTTAAATAAGTGTATATGTGTCTAAAAAGTGTATAGCAAGTAGTGATGTTTGTTTCACAATTATTATTTGTCACATACAGAGTCATAGACAGTATGACATGCAGTAAAATGCTTACACAACCTCTCATGACCTTAGAATAATAACAACAATAACAAATATAATAACAATAGGAATCAAACATTTGGAGAAATATAAATACAATAGAAAATAATAGTAAATAGACTTTGATATAGAAAAAATGTGGCTGTAGAAAAAAATAAAGTACAAAGTATAAAAATATAAAAGAACTATCTCTACAAACAGAAACATAGAAGTAGGGCTGGGCCGATATTCGTGTTCGCGTGGGTTTCTTCCGGGTGCTCCGGTTTCCCCCACAAGTCCAAAGACATGCGCTAAAGGTGAATTGGGTAAGCTAAATTGTCCGTAGTGTATGTGTGTGTGAATGAGTGTGTATGGATGTTTCCCAGTGATGGGTTGCACCTCGAAGCGTAAAACATATGCTGGATAAGTTGACGGTTCATTCCGCTGTATCGTTTGTTGGTTGAATACAAGCAATCATACTATATCTGTTGTGTTTATGAGTGGTGGTGGAGCACGTGTCTCACAGATGTCTCCATGGTTGCAAGGCACACTCCCTGTGCAAGTAGGTTGTCACACGTGGTTATATTGATGGAAACTAAACCATTTTATGTCATGATAACATTGTGCCTTCTGCATGGCAGCAAAATTCCTTGATTATGTAATGTAATGTAATGTGTATTTATATGGCCATACACCCAAAGCACTTCACAATTATGAGGGGATCTCTCCATAGTTATTACACCATAATGAGAGTATAGTAAATAAAATAAAAGTACACTTAGAACACAATGTAACTACAGAAAAGTCAAGCTCACTCACTATCTTTCTGCTTATTGCCTGATTTATCAGAGCTTAGCCCTAAAAAAAAAAAAAGAGTCAAGCTTTAAATGAAAAAATTTATATTGAAACTCTTCAAAGCAAGGTGCTAATGGTCTAATCTGATTAAATGATTTATGCTAAGCTAAGCCAAATGTTACCCCGCCAGACCCAGAGATCAGTTGAGTAGATTAAATGGTTAAATTTTGTTAAGGGGCTGTAAAATTGAGTGTTTCTTTAAAAACTCCTTAAAAATTGGGTTTCATCAGATTACATTTTATTACTATTAAGTTTTTTTTTTTTTAATGAATACTGATATTTGTTAACGAAAACGTTTGTAAACAGATTTTGCACACAAACTTGTGCATACATGTGCTTAGCAAGTGATACTCATCATAATATCTGTCATTATTTGCTTAGGAATGGAAAAGCTGAAATGTTGAATTACTGCTTTATGTTCTTGACATTTATGAGTTGTTTATTAGTTATGTCTGACATTTAAAATAGTTTCTGTTATGGTAAAGTTTTTGTTTGATAACTTATCTTTAGGTTGTGGGTGGCTATGTAAAGGCTATGCTGATAAACTCAGCAAGGCAACTTTTTTTGCACAATGGTATTCAAAGTGCTTTACATAAACAAGAAGATTAAAATAATCAAAATCAGCACACAATAAATAAGAAAAAACACGAATAATATCGGTAATAATAATTTTATTCGGTAAATAAAATAATAATAATAATAAAACATTCATTAATTTTCATTCATTTTCATTTCGGCTTAGTCCCTTTATTAATCTGGGGTCGCCACAGCGGAATGAACCGCCAACTTATCCAGCATATGTTTTTCACAGCGGATGCACTTCCAGCTGCAACCCATCTCTGAGAAACATCCATACACACCCATTCACACTCTTACACTACGGACAATTTAGCTTACCCAATTCACCTGTACCGCATGTCTTTGGACTTGTGGGGGAAACCGGAGCACCCGGAGGAAACCCACGCCAACACGGGGAGAACATGCAAACTCCACACAGAAACGCCAACTGACCGAGCCGAGGCTCGAACCAGCGACCTTCTTGCTGTGAGGCGAATGTGCTATCCACTGCGCCACCGTGAGGCCCAATAATAAAACAAATGTAATAAAAAACTAAATGTTTTATTGAAAGTGCAATCTATTACACTTTACTATTTGTTTCATTCAAATGAAACCATTCTTTGCCATTTATGAAACTTTTTAGTTTACAGATATTGCAACCGCAAACCTCAAAAGTTTTAAAAAAGTTAGGATGTACATTTCTTTTTAAAGCTTACTCTAAAAACATTTTTCATGGGGCTGGGAATTATAAAAAAAAAATTCTCCATTTGATTTCACAAGCTTTTTATTCAATTCAAATTCAACATAAGTTCAATATAAAATAGAGGATAAATGATTGTCTAAAAAGTCCATATTTTGTTTAAACAAACTAAACCTTTAACAAAACAAACAAACCTTTATTTTCATATTTCTATAAATCATGAACCTATATTTTTGTTATTAGTGTTTGTCGTACGTGATCTCTTTTTTTATTTTACAAGATAGAGTTATAGAGCACTTAACATTGTAATTAAAGGTCATAAAAGGAAGCAGCCACAAACATTTTCTTTTTGTTAAGTCATCCAATATGACTATGCTGTAAACACAAATTCCTGAATATCCATTATTTAGTTGATCCTGAGAGCAGTCTTTATTAGGAGATTTGGCGTCACAACTTTGTTTTTAGCAAGACCATTAAAAAAAACAAAACGCACATTGTCTTAAAAACCTATAGAATTCAATAAATCGAGCCACTGAGGTGAATGCCTAATGTATCGCACATGCAGTCAACAATCCATGGGTGTGACGTCTGAGGCTGAGACTATGGATCCACCAGAGATCTAATATATACAGTATCTATTATTCACTTGCCATTGATTGACCAATGACATTCATTGACAGCAGTCAATGAAAATTTCCCTCAGTTCCTCCTGCTTTAAATTTCCACTCTTCTTCACCCTTAAAAAAAATAAATTGCAAGCCTTACAGTGATTGAGTTAAAGGTATAAATTACATTTGACCATAACTTTTGTATTATGCCGCAGAGTCTGGACTATAATTTAGCACCTCAATGTGAGCATTCATCCGTGACTTTAAACTTCAGGCAGATGTTTTGAGTGATATCTACAATGGCACTATGATAAGCAAAGCTACTGAGCCATTGTATTGATCTATGATCACTGAAAAGGCTTTACAGACAAAGATAAAATAACAAAGAAGAAGCTATTATTATGAAATTCTGTTGTATTGTCACATGAACTGCACAGCCTCATGAAGTCTGATTATTAGTGGCACTTGAGCAATCAACAGCAACCAAGCACATTCATCGGTTTAAATCAATAAAGCACTGATGGACAGCATGATGACACTCTGACTTCTGACCTTTAAACAGCAAGCAACCAATACAATTTTCTAAAACCAGCACAGTGATTGTCTAACGTACAATCTGTGCCTGTCAAAGGTGGTTTTTGGATGGCAGCTGAGACGGGGGGACATTTGGAGGGTTTAGAAGTGACAACTTTTTGGGAATTGCGGTCTTTAAATTCAAGTGAGCTGTTGTACAATTATAGGTCTGTTATCTTTACAGGAAAATGTACTCTATTTAGTAGTCAGTAATCTGATTGTTCTGTGCATAATAAATGTGCATTTTTAATTACACAGATGCATGGCGTGAAAGAGGCTAATTAGGGTCTCCTAAGTTTGTCACTGATGGATTTCCATCTTGGATTTATTTAACTAAAGAGATGACATAAGGTGAATCCATGGAAGACAATGTCATCCCATGTGTGTGTTTATATACAAACAGATAACTCCATATTTATACATTTTCATAAATCTTATTTGTTTTTGAAAATTAACAGGATGCATGCATTAAACTTTACATTTATCATACTAGACAATTAAAGCATTTATGATTATACAGAACATTTCTATTCTGAAATGGCATGATTTGGCTTTTAGGTTTTTCTATTCATCAAAAACTTAATGAAGAATAATTAGGCTTTCTATGTTATCTATGTAAATATAAATTTTTTATTGAATTTCTAAATTTTTCTTAGTTTCTAATTCCTCCTTTTTAGTTACCTATAAGTTTCTGTTCTGACTTTTTTTTTTTCTTAAACTAATACTTCTGCTGGATAATGCCAAGTCATCTGGCATAGAGACCATCCCTCACATCCCAAACTGCCCGTGAAGGTCTAATGTTTTTATTTTTTTCCGTCTAGTTAATATGTCAACGCAATTCTTCCCTGGCCACATAAACACTCACAGATGTGCACACACTCACTCACACTGCGCAGTGTTTGATTGGATGAGCCACACTTCACTGACCTGCGGGGCAGCTCTCTGGCCAAATCAAATAAACACTGAATTACCAGACTGGCAGCAGGATGTGACGAAGACAGGGGGTGTATTTTTTATGAGGAGCAGACAGTTCGTCAGAAGCTTTCGGACACAAATCTATGACATCAGATGGTTTAGGCAGTTCTTTTTGTTGTTGATGTTGTTGTTGTTGTTTTTTTTAATTAGGTGAGAGTGAAAGGTAAATTCTCCAAGAGATAGATGTTGTTATATCTGGGGAGATTGTGACCTTGGATCACATGTGTCTTGTAAGTCATAAAAAGACCATGAGATTACTCTATCACCTTTGGTGTTACCTTTTATCCTTGAGAGAGACCTTATTGTATAATGCCATAAATCAGGGGGGTTAAAACATTTAAAAAATGAATGCTCTCAGAAAATATTTTCCTAAAGGTGCTGTGGGCTTGAAATGTACACCAGATGTAATAATAAAAGTAACCTATGCATACAAAGAAAACAAAAAAACGAATAAGCTTAGAAATTACCTTACGTGTAATAAATTAAAATGACACAAGAAAAAAGTATTGAGCGCATGAAGTAAGAAAGGTGTAAAAAGACATGGAAAGCCCAGACAGCAGCTGAAATCTCTCAATAGTTAGTGTAAATTCATATTATCTATTTCAGTCCCAACACCTACACTACACCGGATGATGAAGATGAAAATAGGGTGGACATTTCAGCAACACAATGATCCAAAACACAGCCAAGAAACTATTAACTGGTTTTAGTAAAAGCTGCTGGAATGGTCCAGTTGATCATCTGACCTGAATCTAACCATCAGGATTTTTTGACTCTGTTGAAGTGTGGGGAAAAAACATCACACCTGAGCAATGCATGCAATTTCATTCTTTAAACAAGAGGCGTCTTGAAGCTGTCATTGCCAAAAAAGACTTTAAAAAAAGTATTAAATACATTTCAGAGGTTCATTAGTTTCTCCTTGTGGCATTCCATTGTTACAATTACAATTTCATGTCAACAGCTTCTTTGGGAATTTATTTATCAGGTAAAGTCACAAGGCTTTTAATATATCTGAATCCACAGTTCTGTAAAATTACATAACCTACATAAAACACAAACCAAAAACATAAAATATATGACATTTTTCAATGTTTGTTTGCCCACTAATGATTAGAAAACACACCTACTTCTTCCAACATCATCTTCAGGATATTAGCAATGAAAAATAAGGTTCAAAAACAATAAACAGGTGTGGATGAGAAAGTGATATGATGAACCAAAGAAATCACATATAACATTTCCCATAAGTAGAGAAGTCACATACTAGAAGACGCTCAGTGTCATTCACACAACTACAAAACACCATCATGGTAATACACATAAAAATAAAGTAATGCAATTAACATTAGATGTAAAATAAAACTCTAATGTGCATAACTCAAGATAAAAAAAAACTGGGGCAAAAAAAACTATGAAAAGAAAGACGGTGGAAACCACGCCGCAACTTTCAGTTCGTTCTTGGTCTGGTCGTCTGTCATGCTTACACAGGGTGTAGACAATTCAAGACCAGACAAGGACTGAAAAGAAACCAGGAGCTTAAATACACAGGACATAATAGAACTAATTACACACAGGAGAAAGACACAGGTGGAAACACTGAAACATTAACAAACAACGGGAAATGAAACAAAGGAATCACAGCACATGGGGAAGTCACATGACAAAGACAAGACACCAGACTGTGACACTTACAGCTCTCTCCATCATTCTAATTAGATCAGAAGTAACTTGATACTGTCATTGATACACCAGTGGCATCAGATTCTAACAAATCCCGAGTCCACTTACAATCTACAGAATTCTGTTTGCCTGCACTGATCACCTCTCAATTATGCTACTGATACTCTCAGTCATGGCTGCTTTGTTTTGCCTTGTTGCTCCTGTACTACAGTTAAGCTGTGCCTACTTATTGGCCACTCTACCTAATTTGAAAACTAATTACAAGCAACTTAGAATTAGTTCTTTCTTTTGCGAGACAAACTATGTTTATCTTTTGTGGCACTCAGAAACATTTGAATGAAAAGAACAGCATATATTGAAAAAAATTAACAATGTATTTTTGCAGTCAAGTTTGATAAATGTAATGCGTCATTTAAAAAATACAAGTATTAATTTCTTTTTAAACATCCTTACCCCAGTCTAATGGTAGTATGCTCATTTATTATTGGTTTGCACGTTGTCTTTTCTTCCTTAAAAAAAATCACACAAATCAAATCAGATGTTGTACCAGCATCTGTCACAGCTTTTCTTATCTAAAACAGCGATTTTACAGTCACACTTTAATACCAAACATTTAATAGCTCGCTGCAGAGTGAATGTCATGGCAAACAAGCTGAACATTAACAGTAGGCAATCAATTAGCTTATTTATTTATTTTTATTAAATGTTTGCACACAGATAATCAAATCACGGTTTGTTTAAAAAGCTTTTAGAGTGGTCTGTTTCTCTCCTCAACCAAGACTAAAAACCTGTTACCAGACTGCCAAGTGGTTCTTACCATGCATCTTGTGTAATCAGATTTATAGAAGTAAAATGAGATTAGCTGAAAGGATGGATAAATCCAATTTCAAATGCCCCATAATATCTAATGCGATGATAGGCTCCATAAATGAACACTTACACACAGCATTCTTATACTTAAAATGTCTTTGCAAATATATTGATTTTAATTGAGAATACAGTTTCTTTTTTTCATAAACATGTAGATTTTTAGATTATGGGCTTTTGTTTTTTTTTTTTGTATGTGTGTTAGTCTAACGTAAAAAAAAACAAAAAACAGATGGACCAGTTTGCATTTCTGTGTGGAGTTTGCATGTTCTCCCCGTGTTTGCGTGGGTTTCCTCCGGGTGCTCCGGTTTCCCTCCACAGTCCAAAGACATGCACTATAGGTGAATTGAATAAACTAAACTGGCCTTAGTGTATGTGTGTGTGTGAGAATGAGTGTGTATGGGTGTTTCCCAGTACTGGGTTGCAGCTGGATGGCCATCCACTGTGTAAAACATATGTTGGCGGTTTATTTCACTGTGGCGACCCCTGATGAATAAAGGGACTAAGCCGAAGGAAAATGAATGAATGAATGAATGAATGTTTGCTTATTTATTTATTTATTTATTTATTTAAGTAAATAATCAAGAACATCGAGAGAAGAGGACCTGAGTAAAAGGTCAAGTAAAAAGGACCAGAGGAGAAGAGAGGAGTTTATTTTTATATATGTTTTTATGCCTATATAACGCCTATCCAACAGCGCTGGATCTTGTCAACTGCAAATAATCCAGAATAAATTGAATTTATTGAATTTCATACATTATTTATATAATTTTTTTAAATATAATTATTCACTCTAAACTGTCATGGGGCAGCATGGTGGCGCAGTGGGTAACGCTGTCACCTCACAGCAAGAAGTTCGCTGGTTCGAGTCTCGGATGGGCCAGTTGGCATTTCTGTGTGGAATTTGCATGTTCTCCCTGTGTTCGTGTGGGTTTCCTCCGGGTGCTCCGGTTTCCCCCACAAGTCCAAAGACATGCGTTATAGGTGAATTGGGTAAGCTAAATTGTCCGTAGTGTATGTGTGTGATTGAGAGTGTATGGGTGTTTCCCAGTGATGGGTTGCAGCTAGGAGGGCATCTGCTGCGTAAAACATATGCTGGATAAGTTGGCGGTTCATTCCACTGTGGCGAAAAGAAAATGAATGAATGAATGAATGAACTGTCTTCAGCCATAAATACAAGCTTTCATGTCAGCAGGTTGTTCTGGTGCTGAGGACACGAAACCAAAAAAAAAAGAATATCTCCTTGGCAACTAATGCAGGTGTTTATCTCATGTTAATCAACTGGCTCACAAATGTATTTAGTTTAAATGCAATTTACTTCTTTAAACAAATGATATCCCTATCTTCTCTTACTTGTACACTTAACCACTATATCTATATATACTACATATGCTATATCACACATATAATTAATGTTTATCTAGTATAATAAAGTCTGACATTAAATCTGAGAATGTTGTTCTAAAAATGTTTCTGTCAACATAATGAGAACAATTATAAGTAACATCCTAAAAACTTTCCAGGAACATTGTTCTGAGAAAGATTTTATATTAACATAATAACATTCGTCATGTACAAATAATGTGCTAGGAATGAGCTTTCTCTACCAGCATTACGTGAATGTCAAGTACAGTTTTTTTTATATAATTATATTGTTTTTATTTTGAATAATTGTATGTGCCAGCAGGGCGGCACGGTGGCTCAGTGATTAGCACTGTCGCCTCACAGCAAGAAGGGAAACCGGAGCACCCGGAGGAAACCCACGCGAACACGGGGAGAACATGCAAACTCCACACAGAAACACCAACTGACCCAGCCGGGGCTCGAACCAGTGACCTTCTTACTGTAAGGTGATTGTGCTACCCACTGCGCCACCGTGCTGCCCCATCTCTATCACACTTAAATTAAGCTAACCAGATTAATTTGTTGCTTGCGTCGAAATGAATGGCATGAATAAATGATGACAAATATATAATTTTTTAATAATAATAAAAGAATGTTCTAAAGTTCTATAACAAGACACCTAAACAATTGTAATATAAATTACACTCAAAGTCGTTCTGAAAATATTCATGTCAAAAACCTTCATTCAATGGTGAATCAAAGCTGGATCAGACTGAAATATTAGTCTCGCCCACTATGATATGATCTAGTGGGCTTTATTGGTTTGTTTAGCCTGAACAGATATGCTGCTACCTATAATGCCTAAGGGAAGACGGCCCTCAGAAAAAATGGAATCTCAGAAGAGAAATGGTGATAAAAAGAAATAAGCAAGAGAGGAGCGGGTGAGAAAAGAAGCGTTTGTGAACAACAAATCTCTTTCAGAGCAGAGAGGGAAAGTTCTTATACAAATTTTAGTAACGCCACATGTGTTTTATCTCACTCAAACAATAGTGGCTTTGATTCTGTACAAAGGGCAAAATCCCAACAGTATTACACCACGGTTTCATATCCTCTGGATGTTCATTAGCTTCAATTCCCTGGAGATACTGGTTAGAGAGACACACAGAGAAATAGAGCTTAAACAAGAAAGAGTGCCTCCTAACAATATTCCCCTGTCAGAGCAAATTTTGTCACAGTGTCATTTAGTAGCAGCTATAAACAGAACTGTAAAATTAATGAATGTTTGCAAACAAGTTTCAGTTGGTCTGCTGTGGTTGGAGTGGGGAAGGAGGTTTATATATAGGTATATAATATATATATATTATTTGCCCACACTGAAAAAAAGATTTCTGCAAAATTGTTGCAAACAATTTTTGTGTTAAATTTAAACAAACAAATTAAATTTAGTAATGTTCAGCTTAATTTGTTTGTTTAAATTCAGCCCAAAATAAATTGTTTGCAACTACTTAACTTAAAAAAAATCCTGAATAAAAATAAAATAATGAATAATTTTATCGGTGCATAAGTGATATACCTTCATCTCTGTATTCATGTAAAGTAAAAGCCATATTTTATATAAAGCATTTTGCAGTAAATGTGCACTGAGAAAAAACTTTCAGCAAAATATGTTTTAAAAATACTGCTATAATATATTTTATTATTTTATAATGTTTTAATTCATTAAATATAATTCATTGTACAACAATATTAACAAACAACAATATAAGTATGCCTGACAAATCGGTACAATGAACAATGACCCTGTGTTGACATACTATAGCAATTGAATTTTACACAGTCAAATCTATTTGCTCTGAAACATATAATAGATTGAGACACAGGTCATCACAGTCATCTGTAGATTCCAGATTATCTGTCTGTGGTAAGGACGCTCTCAGAGAGCTACATAAAAGACAATTGGCAGCTGATGCACTAAATGCTATCTCCAAAACACATTTTCAACTAACCCGACATTTTATTGCATCAAAATACTTTCAATAAAACAACATATTGATCGAATATAACAGGCCCAGATATTCATTGTATATAATATAATATAATATAATATAATATAATATAATATAATATAAT